>JADRCD010216203.1:57514-82050 GCA_019843815.1 Montemys delectorum
TTTTTTTTTTTTTTTTTTTTTTTTTTTTTTTTTTTTTTTACTTATTCCCTTTACACCCCACTCACTACCCACCTCCAGGTTTCATTTTTCAATCACAAAAGCAGTGCTCACTAAAATCTTTTAAGGTCAGGCCACCTCAGGCTCTGTCCCCCCAACTCTGACAGCCACACCCAACCTCAGTACCCTCCCTGGGGTACCATGGGGAACAAAGCAATAATCAGGAAACTTAAAGTGTTTCTACAGGGGGGTTAGCACTTCCCCAGGCTATCGATATTCCTGTGTTTATCCGGCATCCCCATCCTCCAAATTGTTCACTCATGCAAGTATAGAGTATAAAGTGTTCATCTGCACTCGCCTGTCAGACTCCAGAATCAACAAATGATTGGGAAGGGGAAAACACACACTGGTGACGTGACCTGATCCATGTCTCCAAGGCAGGATTGACACTCTTCTTCCACCAGATGTAGACAGAGATTTCTGGATGTGTGCTAGAGGCCATGTCACCAGCGTCCTTCACCCCTCTGCCTCTGACTCCTCGGTGAATTACTTCATACTTAATGAAGTGGAATATGTTTTCCAACAACTTGGGGAAAGTGAAAGAGTCAAGGAAAGCAGAAAGGCCACATTGACAGTGTCGCCCCAGCATGCACAGCACGCACTGTGACAGGTTGTCTTCCGTGATTCCGGACAGAGCATCTGGGCTCTTGGGGCACATTCTCTGGGCCTTTCAAAGGAGCAGGAGTTGTGCAAAGCTGTTTGAGGGATAATTGGAACATTCCTTCAGCACAAAAAGTGCAGTTGCAGATGATAGATGGGCGGCTTGTTCCAGGGGACGTTTTCTTCCCTTTCCAGGCTGTGTCCCTGACAGTGTCTTGTCTTGGATCCTTACTCATCATTTCTTTTCGTATGAAGTGTTGAAAAGAAATGAAGCATCCTTTTCTGACCATTATTTGGAGATTAATTTCAAAGTATTTGTTTAGGGCTAGCCTCTTTGCCTTTTTACATGATGAAAAGTTAAAACAAGTTCTCCTTTAGTCCCTCCTCATAAATCTCTGGTCTTTTTTGGTACATGGAACACAATCATCACCTCTAATTTTAAAACTCATTCTTTATTTTAAGTGATAGAATCAGGTGTCCTATAGAGACCGTGAATAAAAGGTGTTCTGAAGTCCTTTGATAGTATCCATCAGAGTGGCCCTCACATACTGATCAAGGAGACAGAAAAAGGAGTAGTGTAAGGCCTCCTATCAGAATATTTGGGGAGGGGAGAACCTGTCTCCATCCATGGCCACCATCCTTGAATCATATCCACTTGATTTGCTGTCCTTCAATAGCTCTACACAACCATCCATTGACATAGGCCTACAGCACTGCACATTCAGGTTAAGAATGCAAGGAATCTAAATACCACATAGTTTACCCTAGTATTGGTAAAGTACCTCTGGATAGTGTGTGTGTGTGTGTGTGTGTGTGTGTGTGTGTGTGTGTGTGTCCATCCCTCCACTTCCTTCAACACTCAGTAGGCTATATAGGGAGGCCAGGTCACACATTCCAATTCTTTATCTACCTAGAGAAAAGGGGCAGGAGCAGTTCAAGCATAGATATTCTTATCTGGAAAACTGCTTTAGATACCCGAAGCTGAAGGAAACTAAGAGAAATCTTATTGACCGATATTATTTGGCGTGTCTCCCTTTATCTAATCCACTAAAGCAAACACTTAGAAGACATCCTTTTGTTTTCTAAGAAAATAGTGTTGTAGTGACTTGTTCACTTATATTCAAGATAAATCCTTTTTCCATCTTCTTAGTTCACTATACTAAGATATCCAAGACTGGCCAATCTAAAATCCTATGTTTATTTGCGTAGTTATAGGAATTAAGATCTCCAAGATCAAGGTTCTGGCAGACTTGCTTTCTGATGTGGGATTCTGTACTTTGGAGATGGTGCTTTATGTCCTGCTGGATCTTTATGTGGCCAAAGAGAGGAAAGCAGCTCCCACCTACAGCTCCATAAGGATCTTGTCGGTGTGTGAAGTTTCTATTCCCCAAGCTCTTCCCTGCTCCTCTAGGCCTCGCCTCCTAGTACAATCACATTGGCTATTTACTTCAGTATATGAGTTTAGGAGGACACTCTCTATCACCAGCTGTCTTAGTCAGGGTTTCTATTCCTGCATAAACATCATGACCATGAAGCAAGTTGGGGAGGAAAGGGTTTATTTGGCTTACTTCCACATTGCTGTTTATCACAAAGGAAGTCAGGACTGGAACTCAAGCAGGTTAAGAAGTAGGAGCTGATGCAGAGGCCATGGAGGGATGTTCTTTACTGGCTTGCTTGCTCCTGGCTTGCTAAGCCTGCTCTCTTATAGAACCCAATACTTCCAGCCCAGAGATGGCACCACCCACAAGGAGCCTACCCCCCTTGATCACTAATTGAGAAAATGCCCCACAACTGGGTCTCATGAGGGCACTTCCCCAACTGAAACTCCCTTTTCTGTGATAACTCCAGCCTGTGTCAAGTTGACACACAAAACTAGCCAGGACACCAGCCAAGAAATGAAAACCAGCATAGTCATTTTGGTTAGTTTCAGCCTTTCTCAATAAAAGGTGTGTTCTTTAGCATCCAGATAGACGCTCTATATGGGGAACCTACCAGAAATGTTCATGGGCTTTGAAGCAGGAAAAGATGCAAATAGAAGCCAGAATAACCTTCCCTGCACCAGCCACCCAGAAATGAATTAGACGCTAGTCAAGATGGAATCAAAAGCATGTGCTCTAGCTATACCTGTGATCCCAGCAGTGAAGAGTAGAAGCAGAAGGTTCCAGAGTTCAAGGCCACCTTCAGTCCTGACTACCTGGGAGCCTAGGAAAATAAGATTGTAGACTTCAAGGCTACCTTCAGTCCAGGCTAACTGGGAGCTGTCTCGGAAATCAAAAACAAACAAAGCATACACTTTAAACACTCATTTGTTAGGACAATGTCAGGTTTTATACCAAAATCATTTCTGTAACTATGACTTCCTTTACAAAGAAAGATTCCTCTATACCACATTATTATAATTACATCAGAACTTGGCAGCCAAAGTGACTTGAACAGGTAAACGCAGAGTCTAAGCAATCTAGGAGCTATGAAGTCAGGGTTTGGAATTTTTGTCATCTTCCAAAACTATTCTAGATTATTCATGTTACTTTCATTCTCAGCAATACTCATTGGTAAGTGCTCTTCATTTTGTTACATTGGTATTATTCCTAGATCATTTATCATCTGCATACCTTCATCTGTATGCCAGGGCCTCAAGGGACTACCATAGTTGAACACACATGCAGGCACACACAAACACACGCACACTTTCTCTATTGATCTGGGCTTTTCTTCTGCCCATTAGATGCATTACAAATCTGCTTTTAATGGGCCTCTCTGTATCCCCACAGAAATATTTCTGGTGCTCTCTTGGTCCCAACGTTTGCTGGGTGCACATTTAATATGTGTTAGCTTACTGCTTGAAGATGGAATCAGGGACATCTACCTGCACATGACAGTGCTTTGGCTCTTGCAGTTGCAGAACTTAATGTATGTATCAGTAATGAAAATCTTAATTAAGAAAGCTGCATCATTGTCCACGAACACTCATTTTTCTCCCCCTGCAAAGCCCTTTGTGTATTGCAGTATATACCTGGTCCAGACAGACAGAGCCCTTGAAGAGCTTGTCTGGCAGATCTTCTTTTGATTATTAACAGCTAGCAAATGACAGAGTCTCACTTCCTTTTGTCTTGAAGCTGAGGCTCGAAACAGCAGAGGACACAATGTACTGTAGAGTTTGTTTGTATTTTTTGAAACTTGCCTTTATTACGGTGGTTTAAAAATCCGGCAGTGTTGATCAAAACTAATTTAGGTAACTTAGAGTCACCCAAACACTAGCAGATGCGCATTTACACACATACTCTCAGGGAACTGAAATGTTCCATATAGAAATGATGCAAAGCATGAGAAGGGACAGTTTCAAGCTGTCTGCTTAGGTTTTGGTCTCCAAACCTGGGAAGCTGCAATGTCCCCATTTTGTTTGACCTTAGCAGTTACTTCTCTGCCTGTGCCAGTGTGCGTTGCCAGTTTGCCATGTTGTTGGGTAGGAAATAGGAGCTTTGGAAGGTGGAGTAACTTTGTACAGACAATAATAACTATATCCATAAAAACTGAAAGACTTCAAGAAAGCCCTTTGAAAAGGTGGCCTATAATTTAATTATCTTTATGAAACAGTACTCAATTGTATTTTAATAATACCCAAATCATAAACTCCAAAATAAAAATTAACTTATGTTAAAGTGATTTAAAAGCTTCAAAGCATTTCATTTTCTTCCTGTTAGTTCTATGACCTTAACCCATAACCTGCATGTTAAGAGGAGAGTCTCTTGTTCTCGCCTCGTTATGTATTCTTCAGCCTTCTACATTCCTTGGGCTTCCTGGCTGCACTGTTAACCCATTTCTGGAAGATTAATGTAAGCGACTGAATTGAGCTCAAGCCATGGAGCTATGTAACACTTCCTACTGGACTGGGGCACTCCCACCTAAAGATGGTCAGCAGTGAATATTTAGGACCCGCTGTCTGCATGCTGTGTATGTTCTCCAGTCTGGCTGGGGGTGGGCTATGCTTGTGTGCTCTTTATTTAATCTAGTTCTTGGGATTTCACATGCTCCATCTCATTTATTTTCAAAACCAGTATAAAGTAGATAATGGTCAGTTTTCCAGGTTTCTAAATCAAGAAAAAAAACTTGTGTAAATTTTCTCTCTGTGCAACATGAAAAATGTAAGGAAGGTTTCATTGTGGGAAAGTTACTTTCAAGGAGTATGATTTATTAATATCTCAGAGTTACAGTCATAACATGTTTAATTAAGGTTAAATATGAAATGTAAATAAGAATGAAATTGCACTTTTTGTAGTTGTACCACACCCCAATAAGAGATAGCAAAGAAGCCATCAGGGCATGTGCACGCCAGACAGGAGAACAGTAGGCAGGTTGCGTTCGTCTGAATAACTTCCCTTTTCATAAACTATCAACGGGTGCCACCATAAGTACTAAAGCAACTGGCAAGCACTTGACACGGGAATATAATGGAGGTTCATGGTATAAGGTATTGAAGAAGCTCAAGCAATGTGTGAAAAAGAAAATGAGTGATTTGCCATGAGCAATTGAAGGGTAACTGAGGTGCTGTTGCAGAAACTAACTCAAAAGATCAAACTTCTTTTTAATTTCTGAATTTTTTTAGTTATTTTTTTGTTGTGGGGCATGGGTGAGCCAACATATATATCAAAGTCAGAGGATGGTTTAAGGGAATATGTGAATTGGTTCTCTCCTTCCACTGTGGGGTCCAGAAAGATCAAACTCAAGTTGTCAAGCTTAGCAACAAATGTTTTTAGCCCACTGAGTGAGGAATTTTCTCAATTTTAGAAAATCCTTGATTAGAAGTTTGAAATCCAAGACAGTACTAGGTGTTAGACTTCAGTTTTCCAAAATGTAAGCTTTTGTGGAAATTTGAAAATTCTAAATATCTGAAGTTTGGGTAGATTGGTTACTACCATCTGTGAAGCACATAATCACACATGCACAGGCATAAACAATCATACACATACACACATGCACACAATCACAATGTAAAACATGTGTCCTCCTATGAGTCATCAATAAAAAAAAGCTTGAGAATCATAAAGATCTGTAGATCAAGTAAGATCTGCCCCCACTGGCATGTATCTACCTACTGTTTACTTAAAATTCAAGAATAGACTCCTTGAAAGTAAAAACCTTCTCATAACTGACTCTCAACTCTTCATCTCTGCTAGCACCTCATTGTGTTTCCTCGGTTTTCAAATATTATACACACATACACACACACACACACACACACACACACACACATGCACACGCACACGTGCACACACACAGGCACAGCACAGTGTACATGTAAAAGTGAGAGAACTTTCAAGGTCAGTATTTGCTTGGCAGTAAGCACTTTTGCCCACTGAGCCATCTCACCAGCCTGGCCTCCTCACAATTGCAATGCCTGAAGTACTATATGTTGCATTATCTGTGGTCCAGTCTACAAGCTAAGGGATCAAACTGGCCTAGGGCAAAGGTGTGTCTTGTAGCTCCAGCCAATGACCTTTAGAAAGTATACTAGCTGGCTGTCAGGAAGCTTTCTAGCCACCCTTTGCTCTTGCATGGAAACACATCCACTAGCTGTGCTATAAGTGATCCTTGCAGCAAATATATGCATTGGTTGTCCTAGAGCATCAGCTTTATGTTAATGCTTAATAGGACACTCCCAGAGTTAGGTCTGTTTAAATGTCTACTACTTCCATATTCCAAAAGTACCTTTAAACATAGTAATAGCATTTCTTTCTATGCAAACCTCTGTACATAAAAAGGTTTACATTTAAAACAAACATGTTTTTTGAGCTTTATCCAAATTCAAAAAAAGCATCTGAAAATTTTAACAGCTGAAAAACACTTTCTCCTTGCTGGGAAAACTTAAACCTTGCTAGGTTTTATGCAACTTAAAAAAAAAAAAAAAAAAAAAAAAAAAAAAAAAAAAAAAAAAAAAAAGCAAGAAAGACTTCTGTGCTGAGAACCAGCGTGAGAAATCTCAGCATGAGAGGTTGTTGGAATTGTTTTTCTTCATAGAGCTAAAACCAATCCTTGGGTTTAGAGTGATGCCACAATATACATATGCTTTGTCAGGAACAAAGGGTTTTTTCATCAAATCTAATTTCAAGGGCATCTTGAATAAAAAATAGAAGGGCTAGAGAAAGGCTACTTCAGCAGCGATCCAGTGTCTAGAAGCAGAGGTTGAGCACATCATTGTATCAACAAGGTCTAGAGACACTGGTAGCCCTGGGTGCTTGTAGCTGTCCATAAACCCTGAAGCAGTCTATTTTATTATTGTCCCACTTGGTCCTTACTTAGCCCAGAGGATCTCACAAGGGAAGCACTGCTCTGGGATGGTGCCCTGGGCTTTGTTTCTGTTTGTTTCAACACTTCAGTGAATGGTCTCAAGAAATGGTCTGTTACCTGCCATCATGACCTGCATGCATTTGCTGAACAGTTTTTCAAATAAAACAAAATTCTATGGCAGTTTCTATAAATCTGAACCATTTTCAAGGCAATATCTAGTGAGAATGCCCAGAGACATGTCCATCTGAGTGTATGTTGAGGACATACGAGTTACTCTGGAGACCTAAGCTCAGGACAATGAAGAGGCTAGACAATACAAACAGGAAGATTGAACTTGCTTATGTATTTATAACCCATGCTTTTAACAGTATACCTATGTGGAAGTGACTGTAAAATAGACCCACATGTGTGTTTAACACAATATCTTGTTCCTCTTAATAGTCCCTAGGGGGTAAAAGATACAACGCAAATTTGGGCTTATTTGTTTGAACTGCGAGCAGCACTGATGTTTGTCTGTCTTTACTTTTTGAGACAGACTGGCTCTATATACTAGGCTGACCTGGTACTCATAAAGTAGCTTAAACAGGTCTTTAAATTCACAGTTATCCTCCTGCCTCGACCTACCCAGTGCTACAATTGTAGGTGTGCATGACCACATCTGACACAAAGCATGAAGTTTTTACCGTCATCGTGGCTAGTTGTAGGGGTAGTGACCAAGGAGGTCATGGTAGGGAGGAGTCATGCAACAGTGTACCTCTCGTACAGACATGATTTTACAAGGTTTCCCTGGAAGACAAGCTTAGACATTTCAAGACCTCCTCAGAAAATTTTTTCAGCACCTTCTGTGCTCCAAATGGAGTTGAGTTTGCATCGTGTTTCAGTATAACTGAGTAGAAGGCTGGCAAATTCCCTGCCTTCCTATTCACCAAAATCTAAAATAGAACTCACAAAAACTCCTTCCTTCTCATCCCTCTTTGAAAAACATCCCACTGTGGCCCCCCAGGGAGGAAGAAGCAAAAAAAAAAAAAAAATGCAGTAAATAGAACCAGCCCTGAAAGACAAACTCCCAGCTGTAACTCTAGCACTTTGCTCAGTACTGTGAGCTTGCTAGAGCTGGCACATTTTTTATAATACAGATGCATAAATGTCTGTCTGAGGCAGAGGAATCGCAGCATCCCCAGTGTTGCCTGACGCCTTGGTCTAAGTATATTGCACAACCTAGAACAAAAGACCCCGTTTATCACTCTCTGAGTATTTTTAATTGTGACTTCTATAGCTGATTTTACATAAAGTTTGGAGAAAACAACCTTTTTTTGAGACTTTGACAGTAGTCTTCTAAATGCACAGTTTCAGATATTTACAGTGATACATGTAAATTTGAACATCTTTAAAAATGCATATCTGTCTAATAATGACTTATTTCAGAAATGGTTATGTGATATACTAACTATAAATAGTTGTTTAAAACCAAGCTACATGTTAATCTTTTGAGACCATGAGATATATGTGCATTTTTAAAGTATAGCTTGTGTTCTGAATGCCCTTTTTTATTTCTTCAAAATTCTTTTGTAGAATAAATACTCAAATAGATAACGCTGGTGAAAGTAAAAGAAAGAAAGAGTGTACCATTTGCAAAAGTCCCCTTAAGCATCCAAAATTGGGACAGATTTTGGCTAAAGTTCAAAGCTGCTCACAAGGATAAAGATTAGGTTACCTGAAGCTGGACAGTTAGTGTACACCTGTAACCCCAACCTTGGACCGAGAGAGGCAGGAGAGGGAAGTTCAAGTCCAGTTTTGTCTATGTAGCAGGTTGTTGGAGCCTAAGCTTCAAAAAACTCTGAAAAGAGCAGAAAATGAGAATGACCCAAGTCTTTGAAGGACAGATTACAGCCAGAGCCATTTGTACAGGGGCGACTCTGGGCCTATGGCCTGTATTTGAGAATAGCCTCTGCTAATCCTGTGTCCTTTGGGTAAATTAACTCATCATTAAGCTTCAGATTAGTTAGGTATAAAATAAGAATAGTAACTCTTGTGATAGTGCTCTACAACAATCCAAATTACTTTAATATTGATAGTTTCTTTAGAATAAATGTTTAGCCTAGAAATAGAGATGAAGCACACTTAAAATACATTATTTCTAGTGTAGTTCTAACTTTATAACCTTTTTGTTATAGGCATTTTAGACATACACAAAAATGGAGATAATGTTGTAATGAACCTTTGTGAATCACTTCACTATACTTTTACAATTACTAGCTCATGTTAAATTTATATATATGTACATATATAATATATATGAGACAAGTTAGATGTTAAACTACAGTGGAGAGTACTTAAACATAGTATGACATGTCCATTAAATAAAATTTTTGAGACATTAAATGTTTATGAAGATCTTAGAAAGGCATGGGCTATGCTGTATATATTTAATTCAAAGACAACTAATTTAATTGTGTACATGTTGTGATCATAATCATTTTCTAAAAGTAAAAGATTGTGAATCCTGGATAGGTGGGAGGCTTTAGATATTTTCTCTTACTTTTTATTATATTTTCAAATTGTATACCATGGGCAGATTTTTATTAGAAAAGATTAATACTTTACTAATATTCAGAAGAATATGTGCACATATTCAGATATAAAGAGAATATGTCTACCTGACTTCATTATGGAAACTTGGTTTATGTTCTGAAATATTCCATGTAACAGAATTTTACCCCCTTTTAAGAAAATATTTCTTATGTTAATCAAGCTTGAGGTACAACCTCAATTTTATGTCTATAGATTTTTTTAGAACATGCCACAATTCAAAATATTCTAAATGTTTCATATTTCTTATGTTGAACAGTAAATTTCCATTTCTGTTTGTGCTAATGGGGGCGCTGAGTTGACAGTGTACACTTGAGCATCACTTGTGCTCTCCCAGCTGTTCCATGCGGCCTTAACTACGCAGTACTTACTCTAAACGATTGCTTGCTTTGTCTTATTTACCTCTGAACTGCGATAATATTTTTAGTCCTAGTGTCTTCTTTTTATAGTCTTCGTGTCTCATCTTTGGCTATCAGGTTACTTTTTGAACAAGCAAGCCTCTGAGAGCCTCATTTCGTCCTTGATTCCTTACTTCTAATCTGCTTTGGTCAAGAAGACAAGCATGTACCTATGCTTAGGCTGAGTGTAAAGCCATGCCTTTCCAACCTCGGCCCTGTGAAGGTTCTGTGCCCCAGTGTAGGGGAATGCCAGGACCAATAAGTGGGAGACGGTGGGGTGGCAGGCATGGGGAAGGGGGAGGCAACAGGGGTTTGTTCTTGTTGTTCTTGTTTGTTTGTTTGTTTGTTTGTTTGTTTGTTTTTTGGAGGGGAAACTGGGAAAGGAGAAATCTACATGTAAATAAAGAAAATATCTAATTAAAAAAAAAAAAAAAGCCATGCCTTTCCTGTTCTCATGAAAAAGCACAGCAGTATGCTCAGTGCTGGAGAGAATAAACTGATCACTAAGACCCAAATCCTACCTTAGAGAAGCTGTCACCTGGCAGGAGAGGTGGATATGTTCCTACTTTGCTGGAATCTGTATTAGAAAGATGAGTAGTACAAATAAAGTATTCTTGGAGAGGAGGCCTAGCCTTGAGCTTTGCCAAAGACGTGGAAAGGAGCTCGCACCATGAAAGGCAAGGATTTGAACACACAAAGGTTAAAGGGAAGCCCATCTCTGAAGCCATAAACAAAGTGTGGAGGATTCTGCAAAGAAGAGATTGTGTTTAACTAGAGCATGACTCGTGGGAAGATGAGTAGTGGAAATGAAGTGGCCCAGGTGCACTGGCCCCAGATGTTAAAGACTTGGTTGCCAGTCCAAGGAACTTGAACTTTCTTCAGTGGACAAAGGGGAGCTATTGAAAGTTTTCAGTAGGAAAGTAACACAGTAAAGCTGTACCTCCAGAAGATTAATCTGGCAACAGTGAGGAAAACAGATTGGAGCAGAGAGAAACCAGGGGACAGAGGAAAGGTGGGAGACTCACAGCAGTCCAGGCAAAAAGGCGATGTGGGCCCTAAGTAGGGCATGGGCAGAGGGACTGAGCAGAGACAGCACTGATTTATGACACATGGCAGAAGAGAGTTAATGCATTATATTTGGAAGCCAGGGAGAGCCCGACACCAAAGACATCTCTATGATTTTGAGCCTGAGTGGAGCCATAAACAGAAGCAGGGCAGCAGAGGAGGAACAGGCTTGGGAGGGGAGAGCGCCAGTTTAATTTCATACACACTGAGTGGTGTTGAGTGGGTACCCATGAGCTGCCTCCTGGGCTTTGGGAGATGGGAGACTGCAGGGCAGAGGGAAAGCAGGGCTTGGGTATGAGCCTTTGGAGTCATCTCTGCCTCACTGGACTGAGAGCAGGCACAGAGCTAATCGCTGCAGCCTGTAGAGTTTGCGGGTGGCCTACTTCATGTCAGTTTCTGCTGCTTGCTCTTCCTTCTGCCCTCTATTCCTTCCTTCCTTTCTCTCCTTTTCTCTGTTCATAGGAGGGAGATGCCACACAAGTTGCTTACAGAGATGTGAATCACTGATTCATCCAAACATAAACTATACTCTAAAATAAATTTTTTTCTAATATACCTAAGGAAGCCAGTTCCATATCATCTGTAGTCTTTATTGTCACATAAAACATATTCCTGTGCGACCATAGAGAAGTCACTGTACTCCTTATCAATCAGGTTCTTAGATCACTCATAAGTCAAATGAAGAAACTGGTAAAATCCCTGGTCCGTATAATGGGCTACATGTAGCCCAAACCAACATTATATCAGAATAACTTACGGAAGACAGAGGAGAGTGGCCAAGGTTGAGGGATCTATCTGTTTTAAACCTCCTGGCATGACTGTGATCTACAGCCTGGGCTACATAACCTGCTAGGTTCATTCCACCTCTTACATTCATTCTAAAGCTTTATCAATATTTAGACAAAATGTATATTTCCATAGCTCATGAGTGAGAAAACATATCCAAAATGCAAATTTACTGTCAAAAATCAGTTCATGTATAGCAAAATACTCCCCTCTTTCCTTTAAGTTAGAAGATGATATATATTTGAAATGTATTTGAAAAGCACTGTAATTTAGAGCCCTCCAGGGACGGTAGGGACTGGGGGTTGGGAGAGGAAGAAAGCCAGGCAAGCTGAGCTACAGGCTCACGTGCTCATTTCCAGCCACACCCAGGGTCTATTCTCTCCATGCCCAGAGTTCAAGGGTGTCTGCTCTGTGGTTGATTTCATGGTCGAGTCATGTCTTTTTGTTGCTTCTGACTGTACCTATCACAATGTATATATAAGCATTTCAGAAGTAATTCTTCACAAACTCGGTGCTGGTCTAGAGTGGAGGCCAGTGTCTTTAACCCCGCCCTGTCTGTTCCCATATCTCCTAATGTAACTTTCCCGTAGCTCACATGGTTCCAGTATCAGAAGGACCCACACAGTGTACTTTCTAATGGCCCCATGAAAACTCAAGTATACTAGACTGGCCACACAGGAAGGCAGGCCAGGGTGAAGACATCCAATTTGTCTCCACTTTCTAGACTTTCTTCCAGAGGAAAATTTAGTTTCAGAATATGACACACTAAGCTGACTAGCTTATAATTTAATATGTTAGAATTTGGGGATCTAAAATTATCAACTTCCAAATTAATTTTGACATGTTATTTTCTTAATGAATGTTGATTGAGGATGTACTAAAACTAGGGAATTCTATTTAGTTCTTAAGTCAGTCCTACCTACTACCAAAACTCTAGACCTAAATGCAGAGCAGGATTAAGTTGAGGATCTTAGTGGAACCCTGAAGAGCATCCTTAGGCACAGCCTGTGGTCCTCTTTTGTCATTTCCACCACTGTTTCCTTTCCTTTTCCACTGTTTCAGACTATGTGTGCTTCCTTGGCTTTAATTCCACTCAGTTAGATGAGCTGGTAACATCATTAAAGTAATTTGTCAGAAGATTCAGATAAGGCTTACCCTCTTAGAGAATTTGTGATTCAAAAAAGTTTTTTTTTTTTTTTGACAATTGGGATTCCCCACTTCTCCCTCCTCAAACTTAAGTATACTAAAGACAGAAAAAATTTAGTAGGGCTTTATTCTCTGCCCCCAATGTATAAAACTGTACAGGAACATGAAATTATCCAAGTTCTCAACATCTAAAGCACCACTGATACTTGAGTTTGCCCTCTCCCTCTCAGATCTACATCCCTGAGATGTGGGGTTGTTTCTGGACTTACTCCGGATCTGTTGCCAGATCAGTTCCTTAGCCTTAGCTGCATCTTCCACATGAACCTTAATACTGCTACTTGATTCTGCCTCTGTGGACTTTGTTCATGTACATTTACCTATTACTTAGCAAACCAGAGAAGACACCAACTGTGGAGTCAGATGCAATTACTAGACATGACCTTGAGCCAGTCATTTATCTTCTCTAAGCCTATTTCCTAATATATAAAATGGGAGCATGATGAAGATTAAACACGATATGTAGATAAAATCAGAGATATTTCATTATGAATTTATATGTGTTATTATCATTAATTACTATCTCTACCCCCCTCCCACAATTTGGATTTAGAGTCTTCCTACTGATTACCTAAGATGATCTAATTCCTCACTGACTGCTATGTGCTGGTCAGTACTAGTTAAAGACTAATCTACATTTTATAAACAAAATAGATAGATAAAGACGGAGACCAAATATTTCCTGAACCAAGACTTAGGACACAATTTTATCAACAATAAAAGGCAAGACATGAGGGCTAGGGATGCAGGTCCATAGGTAAATTGCTCAGTAGTGTGGACAAAGTCCTGGGTCTGATAACCAACTCTGCATAAATCCAGTATAGTAATACACACTTGTAATCCCAGCACTCAAAACAGGAAGATAAATGGATCAGAAATAAAAATAAAATAAAATATATTAAAAGGCAAAATATGAAACCGTGAGTCTTAAGAAAATCAAAGGCTATGGTTCTAATGTGTTATCCTTGAATATGAATTCCATATACTAGACAAAGACAAATTCCATAATTACAAAGCAGTGCTAAATAAAGATAACACTGTCTGTTAGTAACTCGTATTAAGAAAGTAGACAGCGGAGACTCAGAAGGCGTAGATGACTCCTGTGCAAACTCTACCACTTAAACTGCACGGCAAAAACAATTGGTCAGATTCTGTTTATCCAAGTCTTCCTTATCAGCAACAGATGGATGCTGCCCATCCTGAAGGCATATTATGAAAATTAGAAAGTGTACATAGTAGTCTACCATAATGTTTGGTCTAAATAAATGTATTTCCTGAAAATCCAAAGCCAAGTTTCTCTTCAACATGAAAAAGGAACTGTAATTATGCCTACTTTCCACATATAACCAAGCTCTATAATATAAAAATAAACAAAAACTTATCTAACTGCTATAGAACATGGAAATAAACATTTTCTGTAATTACTTTTTAACCCCAATTTTCCAACTAAGTATACACAGATAGCCGGATTGACTATAAATTAAGTACCTTTCAACATAGGTTTCTAAAAAGGGAGCTTTCAAAGGCTTTCTCATGTACTTCAGCAGAAGAATCTTCTGTTATTATGTAAGGAAAATAGCATATTCTGAGACTGTCATTAAAAGAAACGATCAGCTAATGCTTTAGGGCAAAGTCCAAAGGCACCTAGGGAATCCCATTCCTATATATTTAATTCCTAACGTCCAAGTAGACATCCTGCTATCTAACTAGATCTTGAACATTTTAGATAGGTTGAGAAATTATGTGCTGAGTATTTTTTGTTTCTTATTTCTAATGAATCAGTAATTTTGACCTTCGTTCCATATGCCTCTTTAATTTATGGTGAATAAAATAATACTGATATTTCAAAAATTAATACACAGTCTCAAACCACCAAGTTTCCAAATTATGATATTTCCAATGGCAAATGAAATAACATGCTGTCCATGCAGTTAGTGATTTGAGGCAATTTGAACATCATGATAAGAGAGGGGGAATTACAAGCAGTGTTATAATTAAAGGTCTGTTGATTCTTCCGTTTAAATGCCATTGTTGAAAGATTTTTCACTCAGATGTCAAAGTCTGTGGCCAGCCAAAACTTGGCATGCTAGAACCGAGCCCAGGGAAACATTGTGTTCTACAGATTGAAAAACCAAAATCTGTTAAGAACAGAAATATTGGGCTTGGTCTGATTTCTCATGAATCAGAACCAGAACACAGCCAAATACCACCTCCTCTTTATAAAAGGAAGTGGTGCAGGTGGCTACCAATGGGAAAGGTTTGTTCCCGTGGATAATGAACGGAAATTATCATTAGGTATCAACATACAGTGCCAGGGTTACAGTCATATCATTAAAACATGTTTGTTTGAAAAGTTCAAAGCGAGTTAGAAGCCACTTCTGGTCAGTTGTTTGTGCATGTGAAATGAGGAGCAGGATTGACATGCCTCCCGGGTTTACACTGGGATTCCAGTTCTCCATATCTCATTCCTAGTAGGAGGAACACCAGAAACCAAGCTCCGTTTGCTTAACTCAAGAAATAGATTCCCGCATACCGTTTCTTCCTAGAAAGCCATCTCCAGATACCTTGTTTCCCTTTCTTTTCTCTGGAAGTTATAAACCCATGGTCTCGAGCTGCATCTAGCTAGTCTATAATTTTTGTTCTTATTTTATATTTGATCTGTGGAATATTTTAAAATAATTAGACCCAGCTTTTAAATACAAAGAGATTTCCAAAATATCCAGATTTTTCTGGCTTCTCTTGAAAACTTGAAGCTCTGGCAGCATTAGAGCCGCATCCGCACGTGGCACCGGAACAGAGGCACCGCACGTGGCACCAGCACCGGAACGGAGTGGCAGCTGCTCCCTTCAGACAAGCCGTGTTCTCTCCAGCTTGACATCTCCATTGCTCCATATTTATGTCACACCCACTTCTCTCGCTTTCCCTAGCACCATGGCTCAGTTCTGAAGGGCTGAGACGTTCCCTTCATCACTTGTGCTCATTGGGTAAAGGCTCCTTACCTGGCTGTAGTATTGTTAATGCTCTCAGATTGTTCCACTAAATAAGACCAATGCAAAGGGAAAAGTATCATTCTGATGAAAATCAGATGGCAATAAAAATGGCTGCAATACTATATATTGATAAATTCACAGAATAGAATACCATTTAGGGTATTAAATACATGCCTCAAAGGAATGCAGGTTATACAACAATATGTACAAGATTTCTGTTTTGTAGGAGAAAAAAATATGCATGAAAAGGCTAAAGAGATATGTAATGGAAGTGTTAAAATGCATGTATTATATAAAAGTGCTTATAAACACGAATTCAGCAGTAATCCCAGGAAGGCCCTGCGTAGCTTCTGTCGTTGATTTTGGCCTACAGTTGAAGCTGTTTTCTAGTTCTCTAGCTAAATCTGGGGGTTTTTTCTTGCATTTATTTTTTTATACATGGATACAATAAAAAATAAGATTCCTATAGTTGTTTTAATTAAGAGAAAAGTCATTCTTGTTTGCCTACATGCTATATTGCCAACAAGTCAAAACAAGAACCACGTGTCCTGTGGTGGCCTTGAGTCTGCTCGTTCTTCCAAAGTACTTTTGGACAACACAAAGAAATTATTCAAATGCAAAAGAAATGGAACAGAAAATAACACATTAAAATGAACTTAACACAAACTCTTAAAGGCCAGAACCTAAACTTACCACAGTAAAGATATGCCAGTAGGAAGCACTGCTTCTAGATAGAAGGCAGCTAAGCATTCATGGGAATTCTACTGAACCTAGCACTTAGCACAATGCCTGGCAGATAGGAAAGGATCAAAAAACTGCTAAATAAAATTCAAATAAATTCACACTCCTACCAAGGAATAATTTTAACATTTGTTGTCTTTTAAATAAAAATAAAATAATGATGTTTGAATTTTACTGACTGCTGTTATTAAAGCATCAATATCATGTCTCTAAGTTAGTTTAATATAGTATTTTTAATGTATTTAGCTTATAATTTTGTTTCTGCATGTGCCTAGAGAAAGAATAAGGAAAAGAAAAAGAGATAGTCTTTTCAAAAATGAGTTTAAAGGGAAGACTCGAGCTCTTAAGTATACCTGGAAGCCTTACTATTGTTTCTGACTTAGCTCTTGACCACCAACCTCTATTTGTTGAAGCATTCTTTACTCTTGTGGCTCAGAGCCTCTGTTTTCATGGTTCACCTGTTCATATCGTGGTCCCTCTTGCTATTTCATCCATGTTCCCTCCATTGGCCCACAGAGGTAAGGCTTCATCATCCCTCTCTATTTTGCTGGAATCTAAGCAGCTTTTCAAACCTTCTTCTGAAATATCTGAATCTGATACTAACCTGTAGATTCTAGAAGCTTCCCACAGAAAACTGAATATTTCCAACTGGATGTTCTGTCCGTGGCATCTCCAACACCTATTCTTAACCTATGAGTGTGATAGAAGCTAGTTAGTTTGATCCCAAACACATCGTCCACTTCCCTTCCCTCCAAATCTGGAGTAAGTGTTCTAACTTACTCCAAATCCCTTGCTTAAACCACGGTCCTCCAATTTCTAATTGCTGAGATTTCCCCCATATTCTAAAGTCCATCTCATACACTTAGTCTTCTTTGATATTTCTCAAGCCATTGAACCCTAGAGAATTGCATTAGCCAGTCTTATGATTCCTTCCTGTTTTGTTTGAATTATGTGCTGGTTATATTCTGAATATAAAGTTATTGATTTCTTACTGATCTTTGGAGCTACTAGGTCCTAGTCTAATGGACACTCATTCAATATGTATTTCATTAAGCTGAATTTATATACATGTTATGGCTTGATTAATAGAGAAAGCCCACCTTGCCCAAAATTTCTCCTCTTTGTTAGAATATTTTTTGGGTGTTTTCTTTGCTTTAGATGTGGGGATTTTCTCTAAATTTTTGGTTCCTGAAAGAAAACTGTTCACTGGGTAACATTTGAATTTTGCTCCTAACTAAGAGGCAATGACCGTCTCCTAAAAAAGATATGTACATTGTGGAGGATGAAGACTAAAAGGAGGCCATGAGAACGGCAGGGACTTGGGCTTTAGTCCTTAACTAGTTGAGTGCCTCATTTATTTCATCTGTAAAACTATGATACCAGTAAGTTATACATTGTGAAGTGTAGCAGTCCAGCTGCCACAATTACCAATGGGTATTCTGGAAAGAGATAAAGGATTTGGCAAGCCATATTATGTTACCTTTACCACGCGGAAAGGATATAAAAAAATTGGCCGACACCAATATATAATTATTCAGCCATCGTTCATTCAATTCTCTCGTTACAATCAGGCAGAAAGAATAAATAAGGCAAAACCCCTCCCACAAGTTCATCAGAAACCTGGCCCAATCAGCAACTTCTTCAGTCTCTGAAGGCGGGACTTCTGGTGTAACTGGAACCTGGACAGAGGCATGGCAATTAGCAGGAGGTGGGCAGAGAGGTGTGGTTATCTGGCAGTCAGGAATCTGAAGAATCCGCCCTCTCACAGGGAGGTTACAGTAAAGATGCTATGAGATGTAGCCAAATAGATGTAAATTATTGAGAATAATACCTGACACATTGTAAATGCTAATAACTAATAGCTATCATGAAATAGTCATGTGTGGCTTTAATATATAGATTTTATATATATATATATATATATATATATACACACACATACCCATATATGTATATGTATATATATATATATTCCAAATATACCCATACATAGTAACTGTACATATAATATTAATAGATCATACATACATATATTTTTATATAGTAATTATTTTAATCATTATTCCTTTTATGGCAAGAAACCTGTGGACAATCTACACAGGGACCCTAAATTCCTGGTGATTCAGGATGGAAATAAGAGACTAAACATTGTCAGATAGGCCTAGTGTGCAGCATACTTTTGCTGCCACCTAAGTGTACAGGCATAGAGTCTCTGAACCTGTAAGAACTTCTGTGGCTCCCCCTGGAAGCAGGGGTCCACCTGTCTATCATATCTGAGCTGAGCTGAGTTGAGGAAGTCTAAGACTGACTTCTTCTTGTGCTGATTTCTATCCTCTTCCTGAACTTCACATTCATTTTCTTGACAAATTAGATTTCAGATTTTTTTTTGTTCTAAACAAACTTAGAAGAAATGACTGGCACTTTTTCAGGAAAGTGGTGGCAGCACCAGCTACTAATTTCAAATTATTAATAATTTAATATAATAGTGAAAAGTTGAAATATGTACCAAGCCTAATGGAGAACAAATACATACCAAACTGTAGCTAAATCCTTAATCTAGAACAAACTTACTGTCCAGTCAGGATTCATTTCTTTTTTCTTTTTTTGCAAAATGTCTTCCACCTATGGGAATCATTATACCAATGGAATTTTAGAGGTGGTAGTTTGTTTATCTAAGGGAAATTAGATTTTTTTTATTGAAAAAAAATTATCTTCTACTTAGTCCTATTTGAAGGAATATGTAAGAGTCCAGAAGATGAAGCAAAGAAAACCTAAAAATAAAAATTAAAAAAAAAAAAAAAAAAAAAAAAAAAGCTGGTCCTGAAAGTATCTACCAACTCCAGGCCATCTGTGTCTGAAAAGAGAAAACCTTAGCGTGTCCCTTCGCGTGTTTAGCCTTGTTCTTGCTGTGCTGTGATGTGGCACCTAATGCTCCAGGGGACCTAAAGCAAGTGTGACAAATGCAACCAAAAGTCTCATGAAAATGAGCCTCTTAACAGTGAGCTGGTCTGCAGTGGCCTCGGGAAATCCCCCCAGCTATTCTCGTCCTTTTATCCACTACATTCTCTGACTCAAAAGGAAACCTCACTTCACCTTCTTGACCAGAATTGAGCAGACATTGATTTGGCTTCCTGGTGCTTTATTTATTCATTCATTAGTCTTCACCATTTGTATTCCAGTAGAACAAAGGAATATATCTTTCTTTGCATTAATTTTAAGGATGTGCAAATGTATGTCTGTCAGAGTATGCATATTTATGTTTATGTAATTTTATGAATAGCTTGCTTTAACTTAAAATATTTCCAGTCAAAATTGTAGCACATAGAACCGCACAGTCAACGTCATTGTGCAGAATGACTATACTTGACACATTAGTTGAATTCATAAAAATCTTCCACATAAAGTGAGCATTTTAAAAGAGAATCATGTTTTCTATTCACTTCTATAATTAATCAGGTTAGGTGTCACATGGGAAAAATAAGTGGCCCAGTGCATAATTTTTTTAAAAAATTAAGAATTGTAACTCTCAATTCAGTGATAATGATGCATTTATCTATAGACACATTGTGTGCATTAATTGCCCCCAAGAAAAGCCAATAAGAAGTGAATCCAATTAAACAGCAGATAGTTTGGAAGCAAGTGCTCTATATAAACCAATGGTGGAAGCTGAAGGAAACTCCGAGAGTGTAAGTCAGGGCTTGTTCTCCTAGTTAAGAGTCCACAGCAGAAAGGGTAGGACTGAGTACACAAACATTTGAACAACAGCTCATGATGTGCAGATGTTTGCAGAATTACTTTACTGATTTATAATAAAAATATACCATAATTTCCTTTCTATCTACAGGACTCAGAGTGGGTACCACATTTTCATATAGTTGCCTAACTAGGATTAATGTAGGGGCTTTTCATCTGATCACAGAATACAGATTTCTTTAAACAATTTGACTAGTTAAAACAGTAACTGTTTGCTTTGGGGAAGAATGCATGTTCCTATTCTTTTAAATTGACTTTTAAAGAATGATTGTCTTTACTACAAACTTTCCTACCAAAGCACTTGTTGAGCTAACGAACATTTCTAAATAGATCTTTGGTATTAACATTTCTAAATAGATCTTTGGTATTAAGCAATGGAGGAATGGCCTTTGTAGATATTTTTAAACCCCCAGTACAAACTTTAGGTGCTATGCTTTCTTCAAGTTTGTAATTCTGAGTTTGTTTTTACTTAGGGAATCTTTTCAAGTTGTCCAAAGTGTAACCATAATAAATTCTACAGCACTGTCTGTTTAGCATGCAACTAATCATGATCAAAGGGAGATAACATTGGAGACTTAAAGAAAATACATTCATAATTACCATTTTAGTTTTAACAAGATTAGAATTGTTGGGAGGGACCATGGATGTATGAACAACATCATGTGAAAACATACACAAGCTAGCGTTCCCAGGGTGCTATACATACCTTCACTCTCCTGCTGAAAAGTAAGCAATCAAAATAGCAACACCAGCCAGGACCCATAGTTCACAAAGCATCCTGCATAGATCATCCATTTTAATTCTTAGAACAACTAGTAAGTTTGGCAAGGCACATGGTATCTGCATTTGACAAGTAGAAAGTCTGTGAGGTTTAAAAGGACAGATGATGCGTTTGAGGACACAAAGTTCTTAAAGGGGGCATCTGCCTTTCCCCACTTACACACTGGGACAGGCTTAGCAGAAACAGGGACCCAATGTGAACCTTTGCCATTGCAAAGCCATCCTGCAAGGCACAGAGGAACTACCAAAATATGATGCAGGGGGGCTTTGCTCCTCAGAGAAGGAAGCTCCTTCGGCCACAGGGGGACACGCTATAATTTATGCAAGAAGGGGAAAAAATGACATTTAGCTCCCTTGTATGAGGTGGTTTTTCTCACTTAAAAAGAAACCTTTGTAAATAAGGAGTTTACATTACTCAAATACTGACAGAATCCTGATGGCTTCCTGTGAAAAGCATTATATCTAATGTGGTTGTATTAGTCCTTTGCAACCTATGAAGAATGTAAACTTCTGTATCTAAAAAGGATCTCAATCCTCATTTGAACAATCCTTCCTACCTATTAGGATTTATGCCTTTCCTATTAATAATTAGGTGAACATAATCAGTTTGGTTTCCTGGAGCATCTATTTCAAAATATTGTCTCACAGTACTAGTGATAATGGACTGCTTTGCTAAATAGTGTGTACCTGAGAACTGAGGAAGAGTCATGGGTTGTGAATCCCATAGGCCTTGGTCTTTTGTTGTCAGTACGGAATGCAAAGCTGTCACTACAGTCTGCAGTCCATTGAACAGTGAGAGTTTCAGATCAAAAAACTCTGCACCTAGTCCCAGAGCCCAGCAATGCGAGGGCCTCTTGCTTAGATCACATCCTTCAGTTGTGCACAAACATCCAGTCATCATTGCAACTTGAAACTTCTAAGCTTTTTATCATTACTGTCCCAGAGCCTCTGTCAATGTGAAATAGCAAGATGTCCTCCACAACTTGGTCCTAGAACACTTGCAGTCCAAATTGCATTTTTTCCACAACAAGTAATTCTGAGGTATGAATTTTTCATATCTATGTTTTTAATTTCCTTTGCATAAATGGAACTTGTTCTCCCTTAT
This sequence comes from Montemys delectorum, assembly GCA_019843815.1. Taxonomy (NCBI): domain Eukaryota; kingdom Metazoa; phylum Chordata; class Mammalia; order Rodentia; family Muridae; genus Montemys; species Montemys delectorum. The sequence continues at coordinate 79,867 of JADRCD010216203.1, forward strand.
TGGTGATGAGATTAAAACCATGGTCTAAGGCCATGGAGCAAGTTAGAGCCCCAGCTGAGGCCAGCAGATAACCTCACAATCCAACATGGTTTTTCTTAGCCTTGTTGAACTTCAGTTGACAGTGGTTCTCATCTGGACTTTAAAGTCACCTAAGAAGCTTACCAAATATAGACACTCTGGCATCTACCACTGAGCATCTAATTGAGCAAACCTAGAATAAGGCCCAAGGATTTACAGTTCCCGCAGTTTCTAACCTACACTATGTTACTGTCTAGGGAACATTCTCATAAGAGCACTGACCAACAGACTGCATGCAGTAACTGGATGACATGGATTCAGTAAGGCAAGAGGTTTTCTGAAAGAAGTCAGCTGTAGCGGTGCTGTCTTGAGCTGTTTGTTTCTGTTTCTGAACTCCATTGGGAAAGAACAGAACAAATATGGAGAGAGGAAGAAAAAAATACTTCAGCATTTTGAAAGCATTCAGGCCTTCTGGTCCTCAAAAAATCAACACGGAGGTGCTGGAGAGAAGGCTCAGAAGTTGCTCTTGCATAGGACCCAAGTTTGTAGCCGAAAACCAACGTGGCCAGGTCAGAGTGTCCCAGCCTCCATGTGGCAGGTGGTGCCTTCTGTGGCCTCTGTGAGCACCTGCACAGATATAGCACACACATACAGAAAAGGAGACAGAGAAGCGTCTGTCACAGGCCCTTCAGCTTCCTCCTAACTAGAATGACTGCTGTGAACTGACTAGAAATGTCAGTGCCAGCCCTCAGCCAGTGCTTAACCAGATCTTCAGTGGACCCCTTAACTACATTTTTAAGTGTGTGGCTTTATGTGGACTTAGAAAGGAGTTCTTACAGCAAAAAGAAAAGGCTCATCAATGATTTGCCAGCCAGGCAATGTGACTAATAAAGGCTCTTGTCACATAAGCCCAGTTCGAACCAACAAAGTAATATATCTGCCAAAATGAATTTTAAAAAAAGAAACAAAACCAAAAGAGAGCTAAGAATTTTTCAGTTATATCAAGACTAAAGTAGCTGATGGTGCCTGTATTAATTTCCTGGGCTTTTATAAGAAATTACCACAAGCCTGATACTTTAATGCCATGCATATTTATCCTCATTACAGTTCTGAAAGCAAAAGTCTGAATTCGTCTCATGGCACCAAGTCAGGGTCCTCCTGGAGCACGTCCATTTGGAGATTCTAGAAGTCAGTCCACCTTCTTGCCTTTCCTATCTTCTGAGCACCTCTGCACTCCTTGGTTTATGACTGTTCTCTTGGGTAGCTCCAACTCAAACTTCTTTTGCCAGTACTTCTTTGCCAGTCAACTGACTGGTCCTCCTACCTCTTTCTTATGACAACTTGTGATTGTATTTATAGCCTACCTAGGAAATCCAAGATAATCTCCCCATCTTTACAGTGTTGGTTTAATTACATCCACAAGACCCCCTCGGCAGTCTAAGTAACCTACACATTCCAGGAATTAAGATACGGGTGTATTGCAGGGCTGTTCATCACTCTGTCTTGCACAGTTCCTTTGCAGTATGTTCATAAGACTAAGTTCAGAATTATCTCTCTCTCAGAACCAGAATTTAAGAATTTATCCAAAAAGACAGAGAACAGGACCGTGAAAGTGAAGTCAATGAAAGCCATCTTGCTAAGTATGGGCAAAGCAAACATGGAGAGGGGCAGTGAATGATTCTGAAAATGGATGCTTTTCATCAGTTGTTTGACCATAAGCTTATCGAGAAAAGTCATCTCTACAACTTAGCTTTCCTCTACTAAAGAGAAAGCTTCTCCTAAAACCCTTTTTCTTGTCACTCAAGTGCATTTTAAACCAAAGACTTGCTTACCATCTATAATATTCTGGATGAATATTGTCCACTTTCTCTTCTAATGCAAGATTAACTTAAGTTTTGAATTTGGAATATGTTCTCCAAGGACTTCTGTAAAAGATACCGGTGAGGCTATAAAATAAATAATCACTATGAGTACTTTGATTTGGCTAATTCTTTTTTTTTTTAATTAGATATTTTCTTTATTTACATGTAAATTTCTCCTTTCCCAGTTTCCCCTCCAAAAAACAAACAAACAAACAAACAAACAAAAACAACAAGAACAAACCCCTGTTGCCTCCCCCCTCCCCATGCCTGTCACCCCACCCTCTCCCACTTAATGGCCCTGGCA
>JADRCD010216204.1:3474-25201 GCA_019843815.1 Montemys delectorum
TTAAAGTTAATGTTGAAATCAATTGTGGCTCATGCCCATAATCCCAGTGTGTGAGAAGTGGAGACAGGAAGACTAAGAGTTCAAAACATGCCTCAGTTATATAGTGAGTTCAAGACCAGCCTGGGCTATATTACCTCCTTTCTTTCAGGGGGAAAAGATAAACAAACAAAATTGATGGAAGGATTCTCAGATGTCTGTCTCTCCCTATTCCCCCCCCCCCCCCAATATACTTTATCATACATATGTACTGGGAATTGAATCAGAGTACCAAAACACATGTGACATAGCTGCAGCTCAAATGGACTAATAAAACTGTTAACATGCTTCCTATCAACATCAATTTCCTGTTCTGTTTTATTATTATTGTTAGAGACCCTTATGGTTGAACCTAGAACTTAATGTATGCTAGGTAGATACTCTACTGCTGAGCTGTATTTCTACCCTTTCTTTTGAATAGTTGGAAAGGTATCTCACCACATTTTCCAGGCTAGCCTCAAACTACTGAACCTCATATTCTCCTGCCTCAATTTCCTAAGTATCTAAGACTATAAACATTTATAATGATAATGTGTTATAGCATAAAGTACTCTGTGTGTGTGTGTGTGTGTGTGTGTGTGTGTGTATACACGTACCTATGTATAAGTAAAGGCCCTTGTCTTGCTTGTTTGCTTGAGTTGGTGGTCTTTCTATGTATTCCTAGCTATGTATACCGAGTATTAGGATCAAAGGCATATGGCACCACATCCAACTTCTCTGATTTTTCCTAATTTTTTCTCTTTTCTCTCCTTATCTTTCTTTTTTACTGATAAGTTCTCCCTGAATCCCCAAAATTGTGTGCAGCCTTTACTCTTAGTAAGGCAAATTTGACAATATTACAGGAGTAATTTGAATTAATGGGAGCTCTAGTCAGCTTATTCAGATGGTCAGGATATTTTTAATGTCCTAAGGTTTTTTTATTTGGTTGTTTGGTTGCTTTGGTTTTAGACACAGGGTTTCTGTGTTTCTCTCTCTAGTTGTCCTGGAATTCCATTTGTCAACTATGCTGGCCTCAAACTCAGAGATCTGCCTACCTCTGCCTCCTGAGTACTGGAATTAAAGGAATGGGTCACAATACAATACAATACCTGGCCAGTCTTAACTTATGTAGTGCCAGTGATCAAACCTAGGACCTCTTGCATTTTAGGCAAATGCTATACTTCAGAGCTTTTGGTTTCACTAAATTTTTCAGGCTGGTGCTGAATTCACTTTTTATTTTAGGATGGTGTAAAACTTGGTAGTTAGACCAGGACCAGATTATGTTGTATTGACACAGAATCTCACTAGGCTATATCTGGCCTTGGTGATTGTCCTGCTTCAGCCTTCAGAATCTTAAAATGCTGAGATTATGGGGAGCACTACCACACACAGCTTTTGTTGTTTTGAGGCGAGAGCTGGGTGTGGTGGCACGTGCCTTTTATCCCACCACTCAGTCTGTGTAGCCATATCTGTGTAGCCTTGGCTGGCCTAAAATTTGCTATGTAGACTCTCCTGGTCTTAAACTCTATAAAGATCCACCTGCCTCTGCCTCCCATGCAGTACATATGCCTCCAGGTGCCAGAGGATGATATTGAGTGTATTCTGTTTTATCACTTTGCTCACATGTGGGACCCACATACCCTACTTGCTACTGGTATAGGCATGCCCATAGTCATACCCACCTTTTTACATGGATGCTGGAGATCAAAGTAGTAAGCACTCTTACCTACTGAGTCAATCTCCACACTCAGCTTCTTAAGCACATCAGGAGAAAGAAGAACCTGTTTTCTCAAAATTAGCTGGGAAGATCTGTATAAGATTTTAAACCTTGTTGGTCCTGCTAGGCCTCAATGAGCATATCTGTAGACCTTGTCTCACTCTACTCACGGCAGGCCATGTATGCCAGATTAATTGGAGTTCATATGAGTTGGAAGCTTTTAATCAGTAACTGGATAATTTGCGATACTCCAGCAGTCTCATGCCTCTATTCATCTTTGTGATTTTTATGATAAATAGTGAGTGGAATTTAATCTCTGTTCTTTTATTTTGGTTCTAGGATTACTACAGTATCCCGTTTCCCACACCTACCACTCCACTTACTGGGAGGGATGGTAGCCTGGCCAGCAACCCTTACTCTGGTAGGATTTGGATAGAGCTGAATACAGGGAGATGTATTGGGATTGGAGGTAGAGACATGATTAGTAGCAAGAAGGGTTCCATAATTAAGATTTTTGGCAGAACTGTGAATTTTTTCCTCCCTATTCCCTAATGTCATGAATGTGATGAATCAAGGCTGAGAGTTTCATAATTCCATTATGAATATGTTCCTATGACCTTTTTTTTTTTTTTTTTTTTTTTTAAGATTTTATTTTGTGTATATGAGTGTACTGTCTCTGTCTTGAGACACACCAGGAGAGGGCATCAGATCTCATTACAGATGGTTGTGAGCCACCATGTGGTTGCTGGGAATTGAACTTAGGACCTTTGGAAGAGCAGCTAGTGCTCTTAACCGCTGAGCCATCTCTTTAGCTCCCTGTGACATCTTTTTATATTATCACTTTCTCTTGACTTATTTCCAGGCATTATGGTTCTGGGTATTGAATGCAGGTTTTGATCATGCTAAGTATGAGCTCTAGTACCTAACTAGACTCCTAACTTTAATGGGGTTTTCTGTCTTGTTTTGTTTTTTGGCTAGTCCACTTTTTCCCTGGAAAAAGTTTTTTTGTTGGTTTTGGCCTTTTTTTTTTTTTCCCAAGACAGGGTTTCTCTGTATAGCCCTGGCTGTCTTAGAAGTGACTCTGTAGACCTCGAACTAAGAGATTCACTTGCCTCTGTCTCATGCTGAGTTTAAAGGTCTGTGCAGCCACCCCTACCTGGCTGATTTTTGTTTATTTTTACATGACTGACCAATCATTATCTTTTTAAATTCCCTCAACTATTGTTGTCCTTCAAGCTTTGGAGAAACAAGGGTGCAATGGAGATGATAGAAAATAAGTTGGCAGAGGAATATTGGGAGGTTTCTTTCTGGGAGCCTCTTTGCACATTATAGAGTGTACAGCTGCCTATCTTTTCATAGGCGACCTCACCAAGTTCGGCCGAGGGGATGCCTCCTCCCCAGCCCCAGCCACAACCTTGGCCCAACCCCAACAGAACCAGACGCAGACTCACCACACCACGCAGCAGACATTCCTGAACCCGGCGCTGCCTCCTGGCTATAGTTACACCAGCCTGCCATACTACACAGGGGTCCCGGGCCTCCCCAGCACCTTCCAGTATGGGCCTGCTGTGTTCCCTGTGAGTAACTGACTGGTTATGATCTCCTTGTTGTAAAGGATCCAGTTCTGGACACCATCCTAGTTGCTTTCACAACTACATGTCTCCTTAGAAATAAATGAGGATAACTTGTATATAACTACCTTTTGGCCCATTTCTGGCCTGGGAATAAAGGGTATGGGATTTTTAACCAGAACAAGTATTGCCTGATTGTAGAATTATCCAAAAGAGTACTGTGATACTCTTTGTCTTTCTTTGCTGCCCTTCCTTTCCCTGCAACCATTGTCTCTATCTCTAAATCACTCTACTTTTTGATTTCTTGGGCCAATTCTGAAAACATTAGTGTATCAGTTACTTTTTTGTTATTTTAAAATACCACAACTAAGAGCAACTCACAGTAGAAAGTTGATGTTTGGCTTACAGTCCATAATGGTGAGGTCCCACGAGTAGGAAATAATAGATCAGAAATGTGGGGCAGGGCTACAAACCCTCAAATCCTATGCCACTGATGTAATTCCTCCTGCAAGGCTCCGCCTTCTAAAGGTTTCCTAATCTCAAGGGGTCGGATATTAAAATATATATGCAGGGTTATGGGCATTTTCTCATTCAAACATCAGGAAGGGTCCCATTTCACTGTTCAGTCTATGATTGCCCTATGTTGCGATGGGTATCTACCTAAATGACTAGTCTTTGGTTAAAGGACAAGTGAGACAGATGCTGTCTGTTGCTGGGTCATTCCTTTTCTGTCCTTTTTGCTCTTCAGGTGGCTCCTACCTCTTCCAAGCAGCATGGTGTGAATGTCAGTGTGAATGCCTCGGCTACCCCTTTCCAACAGCCAAGTGGATATGGGTCTCATGGATACAACACTGGTAAGTTCCCTTTGACCCTTGCTCAGTGGTCTGTGTGGTATATTAGTAGATGGGAAAAGACCCACTTGAAAGTGGGTCAGTAAGGAAGGATATGCTAACTCTTGACCTGATTGTCATTGTTTGGCTGGCTTGGGTGTCTAAGGAACAGTCCCAGTGAAGAGTTTGTGCTAGGACTTGTAATTCCCTATTGGCAGTGGGAATGATCAAAAGGCTAGTTAGTGTTGGCTGATCTGAATTTGAGAAATAAGCAAGGACCCCAGGTCAGTTAGGGAAAATGGTAAAGAGTACTGAAGAGAAGAGATAGATACATTCCTAACACTGTGCACTATACGTTTGGCATAAATGTGTTTATATCACTGATTTTGTTACATGACTCCCCCCTTTTAATTCTCTAGCTAGAAGACCTACAATGTGGAGAAAAACAAGTAGACATGATTGACTGGCTACTCATTAGAGTGAGACTTGAACCCTTAGGTGTCTTCATTTGTATAGCTAGTCTTATTTCTATTGAACATCCGATGGCACGGAAGGAAGTATACAGATTTTATGGTCACATATAGCCTCTTGCTTCTATACCTGATGCCTTGTTTTACTTTTGGAGGATGGAGATAAAAAGAACAATTTTGTTTTTGTAGGGTTTTGTTATTCTTGTTGTGTTGTTGAATTTATGTTTTAATTTGGTTTATTTTGTTTTTGTTTTTGTTTTTTGGAAACAGGATCTCTCTATGTAGACCTGTCCTGAATCTCAGTATATAAACCAGGGTGACCTGGAAACCACAGATTTGTCTGCCTCTGCCTCCAGAGTGCTGGGACTAAAGGTGTACACCTCCACATGTGGCTTGTTTGTGTTTTTGTTTTGTATTGTTTTTGAGACAAGGTCTCTATGAAGCCTAGGCTTACCTCAAATTTGTGGCAGTCCTTTTGCTACTATCTCCTAAGTAGTGGTGTAATAGGTGCATGTCCATATCTAGCTCTAGGAGAGGACTGGAAACAATTCCGTGTAATTTTTTAAAGTGACTTTTAAGGTGAATCTAGGGGAGGTAGTTGGTGAAGTTGCTAAGGGTTAAGGGTTGAGTTATCTTTAAAAGCTTGTAGCCTGGTTACATTTTTATGTAAATAAAATCCCATAGTTTTATGGGATTTAGAGGGAACAGCCAGTGTTCTTCACTTTTCTGTGGGTCTGGGTGGGTAAATAACCAAGCTTTTTAGTAATTGGAGAACTGAGCACAGAAAGACTGGGTCATGATATATACATTTTAAAAATCTTGAAGAACTGCTGAGATTTAATACCCATACTCCTCTCACTGAACAAGACCTAGCCTAATCTTTGGTGGGTAGAGAGGTATAAGCTTTTCGACTTGGAGTGACTTCATCCCAAAAGGTAGTACTACATTTAGGTACTAAGTGGTCCAGTTACAAATTTTTTAAAAGGTATGTGATTGATGAAAGTTGGAATCTGATTCTGAAACTCCTAGCTTCTTACCTACCTTAAGATTTCAGAAATCTGTTATAGCAACTTTTGAGAACCCCCAGTTCCCAATCCCCAACAGAGGGCTCTTATCATTCTGTTCCTCATCAACCTCTAAATTCATTTATCTTTATGTATTTGATTCCTTTTAGGAAGAAAATATCCACCCCCTTACAAGCATTTCTGGACGGCTGAGAGCTAATTTGGCCCAAGCCTGGGGGCTGTGTTTTGTGTGTGTGTATAAATTTGCACTGAAGTCTTGTTTCAGAAACCAGACCACTGAGGAGAGCCTGCTGAGCTGAGGCCATGGCCTGCGTGGCTTGGGGAAATGAGTTGGTGGATACCTTCTGGGCTTTTGAACTTGCCCCTCCCCATTTCCCTCTCCCCCATGTGTCTGACCCTGTCTTACCCATTTCGAGTTCAAGCGGTGCAGCACCTCCGAAGCATCAATGCACACACCTGCTGTTGCTTTTGATTTCTGGAAGGCATGTAGTTCCAACTTGTAACAATATATTTGTAGTCTTCAATAAACTGTGGTATTTCTTTAGCTAACTCTGCGTTCTTTCCGTGCATGTCTTTCTGGACACTAGGAGCCAATGCTGTATTGTGGATAAAGGGTGGAGGGTGGCTTTTTCAATCAATCCCCAGTATAGCCAAAGAGCTGTTAGTGTTTTAGTGTAGTGGTTTTTAATTTGGGTGGAGGGAAAACAGTCTGTTTCCAGCCTATTGATTGGTTGGTAAAGCTACTTATAAATAAACAAAAACAACAAAACTGATTTCCCATGCTTTTATGTCTTTACTTTTTCATATAGATCGTCCCCTTGCCTCTAGCATAGCCTGAGAGGAAAGGACAAGAAATTAGTGTCATGTCATGGTGAAAGGCAAAAGAGGTAGTGTTCAAAGCTCTTATTAGGGAACTGTCATCTAAGGCTTAATTTCTACATCTAGTTCTCAGAGGCTGACAGGTAGCTGATCAGGTCATTAGAGATCACTTAGTTGATGACTTCAGGCTTTTTGGGACCAGTGCTAGCCTAGAACATGGTCCTTTGATGGCTTTTCAGAGATAATGAATTATTTCTACGTCTTTTTTTTTTTTTTTTTTTTTTTTTTTTCACTTGTGGATGTAGCCAAAGGTGTATGGGAGATATTTGGTCAGACATTCTGGTGGAAAATTTGATCTCCATGCACTCACTGACTGGTACACTATCAGCCTTTGGTTTATAGCATAAGTTTGAACAATTATACCACTACTCTTGGTTAATTGAAACCATATAGTCAGCTTTCCTTTAGTAGTTCTTACCCCCCTGGTCCTATGGGGTGTAACCAATTTTCCAACTTGCTACCATGCTAAGTAAAAGAACTGTGTTCTTGTTTCTTTTGCCTACTACCGACATTGTTTTTGTAATGATTTTTATAACTATTGAGTTGGGGTAGGCAGGACATGTGGGGTGGGAAAAAGAGCAGAACTCTAGTCTGAGGATCTCTGGAATAACTAGTGAAAATGGGAAGACCAATGCCTGTGAAATTTTTTTTTTTTTAGGTTTTCTATTAATTCAAGGCTAGTACAGCTACTATACAGAACCTCTCCCTCCAGTCCCATTCCTAGTTCCTTCTATCTTCTATACAATTTTTAAATCTCTGAACCTAAACTTTTTAGGTAAAAAACAAAACAAGGTAGGAACTTGCTAGAACTAAGTTAACTCCTTACTACCCATCTTAAGAATCCAGTTAGTAATTCTCTCACCCCGTGTAAGCACGGTGGCTTCTCTTTGTAGACGGTAACCAAACCAGCTATATGAACTTACCTAGTAAAGATAAGTCATTGTCTCTTTGATTTTGTCTTTAAAATGTTCTATTTATATCTTGGCTTATCTCCCTTCTACATCAAACCTCTCACTAGCTTTAGCCCTTTTCATAACTGAATTTAAAGTTATGCCTGCTACCCATTGTTCTGTCAGAAATCTGGGGTCTGAAAAGAGAAGGAAGAAAAATCTCTGCTACCTCAAAGAGTCTGGTGTATTGTTCCCTTTTTTTTACTCTGTGCCTACAAAGTATGCAGTTAATCTTGCTTTATTTCTGTGGTTCTGCGGTTTTTCTTTTCCTCCTAGATTGTATTTGTTCCTTCTGAAGAGCACTATCTGAACTTGTGTTTTGTGGTAGGGTTTAACAGTTAAATTCTTTTCCCTTGGTGCTAGAGGTCCTGGCTAGAAAAGCACTTAATCATTGACTAAATCTTTAACCCTGAAAGAAAACCATTCTGTTAGAAGATTCTAAAGTGACTGTCAACTTAACTCCTAAAGGCTGCCTTTGTTCTAGGGATTGGTTAGGAGAGTTTGAGTTCTGGAATTTGTATGGAGACTGGTGAATTGTGAGTGAATGGAGTATTCCTTATGATTTTTGTCATTAATACATTTCTTCTCAGGAACAAACCAAAACTCCATCAGAGTGCTCCCAGATAAAAGAATAATGTACCTTTGGAAGCAAGAATCTAAGAGCACAGGAATGCAGTTTTTCTGGTTTCCTTTTTATCTTCACAGGAACTGATAATATATTTTTTCAATTGTGAATTAATTGTGAATCTAGTTTAATTAACTTATTTTTCACATTTTTGTTTAAAGTCTCTAGTAGGATGCTAGATGATCCCATGGCTTTTCCTGTCTTCTTGATTTATTGACTTACACTCTCAGGAAGAAAGAATATGTAGTAAGTTCATTTCAGCTTTAGGACAAATCAAAGTGGATTATACTACTACAGGCTTCTTTGAACTGTGGTGGTAGGGAATTTTTCTACAGGAAACATGAATTAGGGCTGAATTAAAGATGTTCTTTTCTTGGACAGACTTGAAGTAATGAAAATGACATTGTTTCTACGTTCTGTATAGGCTTAAAGACTACCCCTTACTATGTCTTCAATATGCCCCATATCACTAAAATTACAGAACTAGAAATTCATCTTGTGTCAGCCCTTTATTTCATAAGGATATACGCCTCAAAGTCCTACAACCAGAAAGTGAGACTTAAGTAAAGTGGGATTTAATAAGTGCTCTGGGATTGCATTAGACTGTTCTTAGTTAATAACGTGGATTGCTTGCTAAGGATTTTGAGCACCAAAGTGTCTATAGAACAGAAAGAGCCAAATTACCCGTCTTAAAGGGCACAATCAAGTGGAGTTTGAGTAGACTGGTTCACAATGGACACTAAGTTTGTTATATCCTTTTGCTTATAAATCATACACTACTTAGATTTTGCTAATACCCCCTGTTCCCCTCAAAAAGCAGCTCACATAAATATTTCGTACATAATATCTATACAGGACAAAAGAATTCTTAGACAGCATTTGTATCATGAATTCTGACATCTCAGAACTGACATAAAAGTGGAAAAATTATATCAAAATTCCTTTACAGTGCCATAGCTAGAAAAACTGCAGACATCACTGTGTCCTAGGACAGAGATTAGGCTAATAACAGAGCTAATCCTCTCTTTCCTCCTCCACTAGGTGTATCAGTCACCTCCAGTAACACAGGCGTGCCAGATATCTCGGGTTCTGTGTACTCCAAAACCCAGGTAAGGTATCTGGTCTGGATGAAAGTAGAAAGACATGGATGAACATAGAAGAGGTGGAGTTGAAGTTAGAACAACCCTCAGGAGAGCTGTCAGGAACCTGTCCTACCTTTTCTAAAATGAATAATCTCTAGGCTTCAATTTCTTTAGAACTTTAAATTTAGCCCTCTGAGGGGGGAAAAAATTAAACTGTCAGGGGCAGGTGCAGTAAATTGTAATGTGATACTACTTAATGTGCAGTGGTGCTGGCCCCTTGACCTACCTACTTACTACCACTTTTGCAACTTTGCAAGAGAATACCGGAATGAAGTGAAACTAGTTAATTTCATTCTTTTTAAGTCCATAACCAAAAGTGGAAATGGAGTGAAGTTTTTGTTACTGAGTTATCTACAGATATGTCTTTTGTCTGTCATTTTTATCTCCCAACAAGATCTTCATTTCTTCTAAACTATCTAAGGAGTTTGCATTTATGCTAAACTATAGAGGCAGGAATGCCCAGATTACTCAGCAAATTTTTCTATATTCTCATGAAATTACTTTTACTTATTTTGAAGAAGGGTTTCATTTTGTAGTCCTAGCTGACCTGGAACTCATTGTGTAGAACCAGACTAGTCTCAGACTCCAAAGATCCACCTGCTTCCCCAGTGGATTAAAGCTATGCACCATCACGCCTGGCCGATGTAAGATTTCACGGCGTGCTCTAACAGTCATCTTCCTGCTTGATCCTTTTGACAAGAGCTCAGCAATATCTCTTTTATGAAGGTACTAAAGTTAAGTAGTTAATTTGCCTAGGATCATGGAGGTACAAAAAGGCAGAGCTAGAACTAAGACTCCTGAATATTTGACTTGAGATAATGCTATTGCTTCTGACCATGCTGCTTTCTGAGGATAAGGGTGTTTGGGCTCAGAAAGTCCTTGGATCCTTCTAATGAAGATGTTTTACTATTTTCCCTCCTGTTCTCCTGGGATAGCAGTCCTTTGAGAAACAAGGGTTTCATTCCGGTACTCCTGCTGCCTCCTTCAACTTGCCTTCAGCCCTAGGAAGTGGAGGGCCCATCAATCCAGCCACAGCTGCTGCCTACCCACCTGCCCCCTTTATGCATATTCTGACCCCACATCAGCAGCCACACTCTCAGATCCTTCACCATCACCTGCAGCAGGATGGCCAGGTAACAGCCCTTCCCTCCTCTCTCCTTTCCCTTCCTCTTCCTTCCTATCCCTTAAAACTACCTCCCTTTTCCTTTTCTTAACCTTCCTTACCACCACCTTCACCCAGCCCTCACCAGTGCCAGCCAGGGGCACACAGCACATACAGACACAAGCGCACATAACATGAGCAGTTAGCAAAGGAAACATGAAAGAATGGGCCAGATTGAAATCCTTTTGTCCAGTTACTTTGGTACCTTTCTCCTCCACCTCCCATGGCACAGTAGTCCTTATCCTGTCAGACCTGGGTCACACCTTCCCTCTAACCTCTCCCAGCCTTCTCCCTTCCCTGACATTATAGCTTTCCCTTCTAACAGTGGAGTTCTATTGTCAAAAGTTTGTCCCTTTATTTTCCATATATCCTGGTTCTGCCTCAGCTACCATATTTGCAGATGATTCTCTGTTGCCAGCGCCAGCAGGAGGAGCAGGTAATGAAACTGAATAATATGCTTGAACCAATCTTTTTAGTCCCCATTTCACCTCCACAGCCTCAGATAACTTGAAAAGGCTACCCAATCACAAATCGGAATACACAAACAGAAACACTATGCTAAGCTCTCTGGCTTCCCCATCCTCTCTTTTCCTTCCCCCCCTCAACACCCTCTTTATCTTTCTACCCTCCCCAACTCTGGAAAACACTTGGTTACTAGAATTGAAAAGATTCTTGGGGCAGCATCTGGAGCATGATGCTCTCAGGTCTTTGTGGATTTGTATTGGTTTCACATTAATTAATGTGTGGTGGTGGGAAGATCTGAAGGGTGGTAAAAGAGACCTCTTAAGATCCCCAACATAGGTGGCTGGGCAACTAACATAGGGGTTGTTTGCTCTCAAAGACAGATTTCTGTGTTTGGGCATTTACAGAGATGAGTGATAATGCAATCACCTTGTGATCATTCATAGCTGCCCTTTGTTTTTTAGACCAGGGCAGTGGGTAGTGGGGAAGACAACTGAACAAGAATAGAACCAACTCACCATCTTATCTCCAAAGTTTTCTTGTCCACTTTTCATTTTCCTCTAAGGTTAAAGAAAAAAAGTCACCTTGTAAAAGAGGCTATGTAGACCAAGTTTTCTGTGCTTGAAAAGTAAGCTTCATAGTAGGTTCTAAGTAAAAGAAATGAGAGAGCATGACTATTTGCACATTTCCACTTGAAGATGTTACAGATTGGTCCCACTAACTAGACACCTTTTTCCTCCCCCATAACCCTCCCATTCCCCTGCAGACGGGCAGCGGGCAACGTAGCCAGACCAGCTCCATCCCGCAGAAGCCCCAGACCAACAAGTCTGCCTACAACAGCTACAGCTGGGGGGCCAACTGAGGCCCTGACCTGACCCTCTTCTCCTGTCCCATCTTCTGAGAGGCTTCTCAGCCTGGAAACTATGGAAACAGCATCAAAGAGAGAAAAGAATGTGGGGCGATTCCGATGCTCCACACCCCCAGCGGCCCACCCCACACCTCAGCTTCATGTCTGTCCCATCCCTATACCATCCCACCCTGTTGTATGTATTATAGGATTTGTATTTTCTTCTCCTCCCCTCCTCTTCCTCCTTTCTCTTTGCATTCAAGATTATGAAACTTTGCTGTGGGCCCTGCCTTTCCTTCACTTCTTCCTGTTCACCCTGGTGGTGTATGGGTGAGGTGGGAAGGTGAAACCCCTCCCCCCCAAATATATATCAGCCCAACAGCCCTAAGTCTCCTCCTTTATTATTAGGAAAACCAAACGACCCCCCCCACACACACACACATACACACACACACACACCACACACACACACACACACACACACAAATGGCATCATAAATATGAACAGCATTGTCAGATGGATTAGTTGAAGTGTTTTTTTTTGTACTGTGTCTTCAAATTTAATGGATTAATGTGTCTTGTATATATATATACATATATATATAAAAAAAAAAGGAGAAAAAAAAAAAACCAAACCTCTACCTTCAGCCTCTGCCCATTCTTGCTCCGTCTAGGATATCCTCACTCTCGTCGATGACCAGCTTGGTGAATAAGTATTACCGTACCAACTGGGCCTCTTCTAGCAGGCTCGAAGGCTGTGGAATAAAGTGAAATCTTTGCCCTTTAAGAACTCTCACCTTAATGTGCTAATATTTTGCCCTTAAGGGGATTTCCTTTTACATCCTGTGACTGGAAAGAACTACTGCAAATCTTCATTTCTTCTAGAAACTGCCTCATCTACAGCAAGTTTCAGGAAATGAAAGGGGAAGGAGCTAAGGACATTTAAAAGGAAAAGGATCTTGTGGGAATCTAAGCATGATTTTAAAGGATTCTGAAGCCAGCATTAGCTGCTAGTTGGCAGAACTAAAACTTTTCTCTTTGGAGGAGTATGGTAGTTTTTGTTGTCTGAGTTATATGATTTTGAGACAGTCTCACTATGAAACCCAGACTGGCCTGGAACTTGGAGACCAAGCTGGTCTCACATTCAGAGATCTGCCTGCCTCTACCTCTTGAACTAAGGTTAAAGGTTCTCAGCACTACACCTTGCCTTGCCTGTTTGATGTGGCTTTGAAATGCCTAAGTTTGGGGAAAGGAACCTATGATTGTAGAGCAAGACCTGGGATGGGGACATGGTACAGTAAAAGGTTTTTGGACTTCAGTTACATAAAAGAGGAGTTTTGTTTTTCTTTATAAAACCATATTGCCAAGGACTCAAGCTCCTGTTTCAGCCTTCCAAAACTGCAAGTATCCTGTGTATCGGGTGGGAAGGGCAGTCTGTTTATTTTGAGTCAAGAGTCTCTCACTTTAGCTTTGAGTTGCCTCAGTGAGGAGCAGGCTGGCCTCATTCCTCCCAAGTGGACTGAAGCACCATCAAATTCATTAATGTGTGGTTTTTCCAAGACACACTTAAGTAGCTTCTCATTCCTCCCTAGTCTACAAATCTTACCTTGTTGGTTGCCAACTGTTTAGTTTTTTAAAAGCAGCAGTGTGTGGTGGCAACCGCCTTTAATCCCAGCACTTGGGAGGCATAGGCAGGCGGGTCTCTGAGTCTGTGGCCCCCTTGGTCTACTATCGAGTTCCAGGACAGCCAGAACCACACACAGAAACCCTGTATTGAAAAAACAAGTTTCAAAAACGCTCTACTAGCTGAAGAGATTCCTAGCATCTTTATTCAGCAGTAGGGAAATCGCGGTTTAAGGAACTTGGTAAAACACTTTGCCTAACCTAGTATTAGACGTCACCGACATCAGTCTAGAAACAAAACATGAGGTGGGAGGTGTTTTCTGATCCTGGGGTGAAGCAGGCCAGTGAGTGAGCAGGCCACTCCCTCTGTCGGCCACCTGGGACCCTCCAGAGAGAAACGGAAACACCCCTTGGGGCCTGGCAGATCGGCAGGAGGAAGAATCACCTAGAAGGGATGTGATCCTTGGACAGTGGGAATTTCGGCCGTCCACCCTCGCTCAAAACTGAAAGGTAGCGTATAGAAGCTTCACGTCTGAGGAGCGCCGTCAGCCCCGCCTCTTCCTCCTCCGGGTTACAGCTTTTACGACAGTGCCGCATCGGAGGCTTGCTTTCTGGCAGCGAACGCTGAACCCTGGCTATATCCGACAGGGTAGCGTAAGCTGATGGTGGTCTCGTGTTGCCCATGGGCTGCAGAGGGTCAAAGTTTCTAGTGCCCCTACGGGAATGAGCGTCTTTGATCTTTTCCGAGGCTTTTTCGGCTTTCCTGGACCTCGGAGGTGAGAATATTTCTGGGCTGGACATAAGGGAGGGGTGTTTTGGTGGACACTTGACTCCTTCACCATATTTTTGGAAAGCTTCCTTTCCCGCCCCATTCAGCTCCTGCTGAGAGGTCAAAGATAGCATTCTTGAGTACTCACCCCGCCACAGTAATCAAAGCAGTGGTTAAGAGGACAGAAACCGCACCTTTCTCCAGACTGGGGTGATGCAACAGGGACCTGGGCGGAGAAGACAATGGGGGTCTGAGGAAGAGGACCATGAGCAAGTCATTGGGCGATTAGTAGTGGGCAGTTTAACCCTGAAGAAAAATCATGGGGGGTCGTTTCGGAGCTCTTGGGAGGTGCGGAGAGACTCTGTTTAGAAGCAATATAAAACCCTAATAGTTCCATCAGAGTTATTTTGAAACTAGATCTCCAGTGTTTTCTTCAGCGGCCCAGACCCCACTTTGGCCCATTTTGCTCCCTTGGGTTGATGTTTATGGCTTAGACAGTGTTGAAGTCTTCGTGGCTTATCTGCCTCCACTCTCAGCCACAGAGAGCCTTTTTTTGGAGGAATGACCCGAGATGATGACGACGACGATGATGATGAAGAGGAGGAAGACAGAGGCGCGTGGGGTCGAGAGAGCTATGCGTTTGATGGGTCTCAGCCTCCAGAGGAATTTGGTTTCGGCTTCAGCCCCAGAGGAGGGATGCGATTCCACGGCAACTTTGGCTTTGATGATCTAGTACGAGATTTTAATAGCATCTTCAGCGAGATGGGGGCCTGGACCTTGCCTTCCCACTCTCCTGGTGTGTGAATTTCCCTGAGGGAGAACCTATGGGTTCCTAGTGGGTTAGTGGTGAATAGCAGAACTTTCAGAGTTGTTGGGATAGTCTACAGAAATTGATTTTAAAAGGGTTTAAAGTGTTTCAAGGCCTTTCCTATCACAGAATCACCTACCAACTTTCCACAGAACTTCCGGGTCCTGAGTCAGAAACACCTGGTGAGAGACTTCGGGAGGGACAGACACTGCGGGACTCAATGCTTAAGTACCCAGATAGTCACCAACCCAGGATCTTTGAGGGGGTCTTGGAGAATCATGCAAAACCTGATTCCACCAAACCAGCTCCAGATTGGGGGTCCCAAGGACCCTTTCATAGGGTGAGTATTCTGTCTGCACCTGAACTGTAAACCTTTATTGGAATCTCTTAGTTGAGTTGGAAATTTAGCCCCTCTAATTAGTGCATTTATCTGGATTTTCTTCTTTATTTAGACTTTTGTTTTGAAACTTACTTCACTGTGTAGATTTAGAGATCTGGATTAAATATGTGCTACCATAACTAGTCTAAGATTTATTTATTTTCTTTTATATGTATAGTGTTTTACCTGCTTGAGTGTCTCTGTACCACATGTACTTTGTGCCCACAGAGGTCAAAAAGGATTCTGAATCCCCTGGAACTCAAGTTATGTATGGTTATGAGCCATCATGCTCTTGCTGGGAACTATAAACTGTGGTCTTCTGCAGGACTGTCCCTTCTCCTCTCTTATTTTATTTATTTGTTTATGTATTTTGAGACCAGGGTCTCCTTAGTATTGACTGTCCTGGAACTTGCTACATAGACCATGCTGACCTCAGCCACGGGGATCTGCCTGCCTCTTTGTTTGTTAATTGGAATTTTGTTGCTGTTTGTTGTTTTTAAGATTTATTTATTTTGTATGTATGTGTGCCTGTGTGAGTTTGTTTGGGTGCAGGTGCTTGTGGTGAAGTGTTGAATCCCCAAGAGCAGGAAGTGGTCGTAACCTGTGAGCCTTCTTCCCAACCCCGTTGCTTCTGTTTTCTCTTTGCAATATTAGAACTAGAATAGAATACAAAGGGAGAAATGTACTTTTTTTTTTTTTAATTACTAGTTTAAATTCTTGGTTAAGAAATCTTAAAAGTGCAGGAAAGAATTTCAGGAATTCTTTTTGGTAGAAGTCCATATAAAACTAAAGAAGAAGGTATGTGACCACACTGCCCAAATGGAAGTGTTTCTGGGGTTTTGGAGCTAGGGAGGAGTATGGGTTCAGGTTTAAACTTGAAAGGTGTCTTTCCACTGACTGTGCGTGGCTTCTTCTACAGTTGGATGATACATGGCCTGTGAGTCCCCATTCTAGAGCCAAAGAAGACAAAGGTGAGTCTTAGTGGAAGGCACATTTACCATGCCATTCTCCTGCAGTTCTCAGGAGCACTCATTATCTTCCTTCCACTTTCTCCGGGCTTGTCATCTCTCTACCCTTCCAGATCTTGACTCCCAGGTTTCCCAGGAAGGTCTGGGTCCACTTCTTCAACCCCAGCCCAAATCGTATTTCAAAAGCATCTCTGTGACCAAGATCACTAAGCCAGATGGGGTGAGTTGAGAGAAAGAAGTTAAAAAAAACTGCCCAGATAATGCTCTAGGGAAAGGGACCAGTATAAACTCAATATAGTGCTGTTAGGAATATGTTGGGACTTCTCTTGCAGACAGTGGAGGAACACCGCACAGTGGTAGACAGTGAGGGCCGGAGAGAGACCACAGTGACCCATCAAGAAGCCCATGACATTTCCAGAAGTGGTAAGTTAAGAGTATAACTCAAAAGGCCCATCTCCTAACATGCCTACCTTTTGATAACATTTTCTCTTTTCGGAATGACTTTCTCCCGTAGACTCTCAGAGGTCTTCAGCTTTGGATGATCCCTTTTCCATTCTGGATCTGCTCCTAGGACGTTGGTTTCGGTCCCGATAGCTTTCTTAAACTCAGAAGCCTTCAGGTTCTTCCCACTCCCCTCCTGTTGCCCATTACCAATAAGCTTAGCTTTGTCTGTCATCCTGGGGTCTTAAATGTGTGAAACAATTAATTGAGCTTATGCCAGTCCATCATTCATCCAAACCGACCAATAAAGCCTTTATTTATGCTAAAGGTCTCCATCTTGGTTTTGTCAAGGTTCTTTTAATTTGCAGAACCATCCAGAGCTTACGATTTTATTTTGTGTCTATCAGGGGTAGTATACACATGTAGAAAGACGTCAGGACAACATGTGGGAGTTAGTTCTTTTCACAGTGTGGGTTCTGCAAATCCAAGTAAGGTCTCAGGCTCGGCAGCAGGCTCTTTTACCCACTGAGGTATCTCACCAGCCCCTTCATTAAATATTTTTTCCATTTCCAAAACAAGATTTAATAAAATTAGAATTAGATACAAAAAGAAAATGATTTTTTTTTTGTTTTTTGTTTTTTTGTTTTTTTGAGACAGGGTTTCTCTGTATAGCTCTGGCTGTCTTGGAACTCACTCTGTAGACCAGGCTGGCCTCAAACTTAGAAATCTGCCTGCCTCTGCCTCCCAAGCGCTGGGATTAAAGGTGTGCCACCACCGCCTGGAAGTTTTTTCTTTTTTGGGGGGTGGAGAGGGAGGAGTTTCGGGCTATACAGAAAAACCCTTTCTCGGAAAAACCAAAACCAAACAAACAAAAAAAGAATTTTAATTTAGACAATTCTATTTTTTTGTTTAGTTATAGTTTTTCTAACATTAAAATTAAAAGAAAATAATTGCACAAAGTGGTGGCACACATCTTTGATCCCAGCCTCAGGAAGCAGATTCAGGCAGATCTCTGAGGTCTACTAAGGAGCTCCAGGCTAGCCGAAAACAATACAGTAAGGCTCTGTCTATTTTTTTGGGGGGGGTTGTTTGTTTGTTTGTTTGTTTGTTTGTTTGTTTTGAGACAGGATTTCTCTGTGTAGCCTTGGCTGTCCTGGAACTCACTCTGTAGACCAGACTGGCCTTGAACTTGGCAGCTGCCTCCCAAGTGCTGGGATTAAAGGTGTGCGCCACCAGCCTGGCAGTTCTTTTCTTTTTTAAAAATGAATTTGACTGAGTTTGAGGCCAGCCTGATCTACATAGTGAGTTCCAGGACAGCCAGAGCTAAACAGAAAAAAAAAAATGAATTCAAGACAGGGTCTTAATATAGCCGTAATATAGCCCAGCTATTCTAAAACTTGCTATGTAGTTTCAGGACAACCAGGGCTACACAGAGAGATAAAGCAAGACAAAAAGCATAACAATTAAGGACAAGACATAAAAGTTTAAAAAAAAAAAACCTTTGTTGGCAGCATGGTGGTGCCTGCCTATAGTCCCAGCACTTGGCAGTCAGTATCTGAGGCCAGCCTGGTCTACAGAGTGAGTTCCAAGACAGCCGGAGCTATACAGAGAAACCCTGAGTTCCAGAACTGCCGGGGTTACACAGAGAAACCCTGTTGCAAACAAAATATGTTGTTTTGTTTTCTTACGTTTTTGGGAAATAAAGCTTTTTATCTCTAACTCTTTGGTTAATGTGCATTGTTGGATTTTTATTGTTTTTTTTTCTTTTATCTCTTCTAAACCAAAATTAAAATGGTATTCTTCAGTGTTGGCTGCTAAGCTTTTGTTATTTGTTCTTAAATTCACATGAGCTCTGCAGTGGTGATTTAGGCCTTTGAAGCGAGAACCTTACATGAACCATGTTTCCAGACCTCATATGGTTTTCATAGTTGCACTTTTTCTTTTTAGGTCTTTAAATTCTGGATTTTATCTTTGTATATGGCATAAATGAAGAAACCAAGTTTATTTTTTCCTATTTAGAAAGAAAGTATATTATCTAGGCAGTGGTGAAGGACAGAGAGAAACCCTGTCTTGAAAAACAAAACAAAACAAAAAATATATATATATATTGATGACTATATAAATATTTATAAATGTCTTACCTGGAGGTAGTGTGATGGTATATGCCTTTAATCCCAGCATTTGGGAGACAGAAGTGTATGTGTGTATATATATGTATATGTGTGCGTGTGCGTGTGCGTGTGTGTGTGTGTGTGTGTGTGTGTGTGTGTGTATGCATATATATATGTATATATAATGAATAACATAATAAATAAATAACAAAAGCTTAGCAGCTATATAAATATATACACACATAATATATGTGAGTTTAAGGCCATCTTGATCTATATACTTTATGTAAGTTTCTTTTGCCTACATGTATATATGTATTATGTATGTATAGCATGTGCATGCCTGGTGCCTTAAAGGTCAGGAGAGAGCATAGGATTTCCTGGAACTGGAGGTACAAACTGTTGTGAGCCACACTAAGTGGATTCTAGGAAATGAACCCAGGTCCTTGAAAGAGTGAGCCGTCAATGGTCTGAACTGCTGAGCCATCTCTCCAATCCTTTATCACACTTTAAATATGATAGGACCAGGTGTGTTAGTGCCACCTGTAATCCCAGGCAGAGAGATGGGTATTGTAAGTTTGAGACCAACCTGACCTATGTAGTGGGACCCAGTCTCAAAAATATAAGTGCTATGTTTGTCTTTTTAGATGATGTCTTCGAATTTTATTTTCCTGCTCCTCTAAACTTATATCAGGATACAATTGATTTTTCCAATGATGTTTTTCAGTGTTTAGTCATAAATATAAATTAAGCCAAAGATCACCAGATACAAGTAATGGGGACACACACAAAAATAACTTGGGAGAAAATGCAGAGAGAGCACAACTTGGCAAGTAAATAAATCTCAGTGGTTTTAGAAATATGAGATGATAATGTATAAAATATTGTAATAGGGCTGCTACAGTTGTCTCAGGTGAAGGCTCACGCTTGACCATCTTAGTTCTAGCCTAAGGACTCAAATGCTAGAAGAGGACTAATTTCCATAAGTTGTTTCTGACTTTTCACTATGACATATATGTGCCCACAAATGTAAGTTAAAAAATATCATAATGGGGCTGGAGAGATGGGTCAGAGGTTAAGAGCACTGGCTGCTCCTCCAGAGGTCCTGAGTTCAATTCCCAGTAACCACATGGTGGCTCACAACCATCTGTAATGGGATCTGATGCCCTCTTCTGGTGTGTCTGAAGAGAGGGACAGTGTGCTCACATACATAACATAAATAAATCTTAAAAAGGAAAAGAGGGCTGTAAAGATGGCTCAGTGGTTAAGACGCCCTCTTCTAGTGTGTATGAGGAGAACAATGGTGAATACATATAAATAAATAAATAGATAAATAAATAAATAAACAAGCTTTAAGAAAGAAAAAGAAAAGAAAAGAAACTGGAGATATGGCTCAATTAGTGGTGCTCACCTGGCATTCATGAAGCTGAAACCCTAGGTTTAAACCTCAGAACTTGCCGGGCAGTGGTGGCGCACGCCTTTAATCACAGCACTTGGGAGGCAGAGGCAGGTGGATTTCTGAGTTCGAGGCCAGCCTGGTCTACAGAGTGAGTTCCAGGACAGCCAGGACTATACAGAGAAACCCTGTCTCGAAAAAAAACCAAAAAAACCCCAAAACTTCAGAACTTCATAAAATTGGGCATAGCTGAGCATGGCACACCTTGAGCCAGAGGCAGGTGGATCTCTTGAGTACAGAGCCAACTTGTTCTATAGAGAGTCCAGAACACTCAGGGTTACATAGTGAGACTCTGTCTCCTTAAAAAAAAAAAAAAAAAAAAAAAAAAAAATTAAAAATGGGAGCAGAAACAGGTCAACTACCGAAAGATTTTGAAGGGTCTGAGACATGGCTCAACAGGTTAGGCCACTTGCCATCAAGCCAGGCAACCTGAGTTCAATCCCTAGGGCCCACAGAGTTGAAGGAGAAAACTGACCCCTGCAAACTGTCCTCTAACCTCTGTATGAGTACTGTAACACATGCCTTCCCTCACCCCCCAAAAAATGTTTAAAAGAGCAAGGTGGTGATGTACACCTGTAATCCAAACACTCAAAAGGCGAAGGCAGGCAGATGGATCTCTGAGTTCAAGGCTAGTCTGGTCTACAGACTGAGTTTCAGGATAGCCAAGACTACACAGAGAAATTCTGTCTTGGATGGGAAATAGACAGACAAACAGATATTTAAAGAAGAAAAGAGACTTTGAAGACAAATGTTCCCCAAAAGAAGGTTTAGTGGTTTGTTTTTTTTGTTTTTGTTTTTTTGTTTTTTTTGGTTTTTTTTTTTTTTAAAGATTTATTGTTATACATAAGTACACTGTAGCTGTCTTCAGACACACCAGAAGAGGGCGTCAGATCTCATTATGGGTGGTTGTGAGCCACCATGTGGTTGCTGGGATTTGAACTCAGGACCTTCGGAAGAGCAGTCAGTGTTCTTACCTGCTGAGCCATCTCACCAGCCCCCGTTTTTTTGTTTTGTTTTTTTTTTGTTTTTTTTTTTTTTTTTTTTTTGGTTTTTTAAGACAGAGTTTCTCTGTGTAGCCCTGGCTGTCCTGGAACTCACTCTGTAGACTAGGCTGGCCTCGAACTTAGAAATCCACCTGCCTCTGCCTCCCAAGTGCTAGGATTAAAGGCATATACCACCGCCCCGCAAGAAGGTGTTTTTAAATTCACTATAGGGGGCTGGAGAGATGGCTCAGAGGTTAAGAGCACTGACTGCTCTTCCAGAGGTCCTGAGTTCAATTCCCAGCAACCACATGGTGGCTCACAACCATCTGTAATGAAATCTGATGCCCTCTTCTGGTGTGTCTGAAGACAGCTACAGTGTACTCATATAAATAAAAATAAATAAATATTTAAAATCACTATAGGGAGTCGGGCAGTGGTGGCATACGCCTTTAATCCCAGCACTTGGGAGGCAGAGGCAGGTGGATTTCTGAGTT
>JADRCD010216205.1:0-32500 GCA_019843815.1 Montemys delectorum
TCTGAGTTCAAGGCCAGCTTGGTCTACAGAGTGAGTTCCAGGGCAGCCAGGGCTACACAGAGAAACCCTGTCTCAAAAAAACAAAAAGAAGGGCTAAAGAGATGGCTCAGTGGTTAAGATCACTGACTACTCTTCCGAAGGTCCTGAGTTCAAATTCCAGCAACCATATCATGGCTCACAACCATCCATAATGAGATCTGATGTCCTCTTCTGGTGTGTCTGAAGACAGCTACAATGTACTTAGATATAATAATAAATAAAGTCTTTAAAAAGAAAACTAGAAAAAAAATCAGCTATTTTTTTTTTAAAGATTTATTTTATTTATTTTATGTGTGTGAGTACACTGTAGTAGTACAGATGGCCGTGAGCCATCATGTATGTGGCTTCTGGGAATTGAGCTCAAGACCTCTGCTGGCCTGGCTCGTTCCGGCAGGCTCGCTCCAGCATCATTCACTGTAGCTGTCTTCAGATGCACCAGAAGAGGGTGTCAGATCTCATTACGGGTGGTTGTGAGCCACCATGTGGTTGCTGGGATTTGAACTCAGGACCTTTGGAAGGGCAGTCAGTACTCTTAAACACTGAGCCATCTCTCCAGCCCCTACTATTTTTTTTAAAAAAGATTTATTTATTTATTATACGTAAGTACAATGTAGCTATCATCAGACACCCAGAAGAGGACATCAGATCTCATTAGGGATGGTTGTGAGCCACCATGTGGTTGCCTGGATTTGAACTCAGGACCTTTGGAAGGGCAGTCAGTACTCTTAAACACTGAGCCATCTCTCCAGCCCCTCAGCTACTATTTCAATGAAATGACTTTTGCTGCTTTAAATTTAAAGCTTAAAACTGATGTCTGGGGCTGGTGAGATGGCTTAGCAGGTAAGAGCACTGACAGCTCTTCTAAAGGTCCTGAGTTCACCACATGGTGGCTCACAACCACCCGTAATGAGATCTGATGCCCTCTTCTGGTGCGTCTGAAGACAGTTACAATGTACTTATTTATAATAATAAATAAATCTTTGGGCCTGACCGAGCAGGGAATGAGCAAGCGGGGTCTACCAGAGCGAGCAGAGGTCCTAAAAGTCAATTCCCGACTACCATTTGTACATCTACAGCGTGTACTCATATACATAAAATAAATAATAAAATCTTTAAAAAACAAAAACAAAAACAAAAACTGAAGTCTGTTCTGTAAACTTGCGGTTAAGCTCAGCTGGCTTCCCAGAAATGTATTCCCATGCTACGAGGTAAACACTAACACTGGGCTGCACCTCCACCCCAGTTTTTCAGAAATCTAAAGCAAGACTTTACTGTGACAAATTTTATAAATTTGTAAATTTATAAATTGTAAACTACCTGAAATACTTTTAAGACACAAAAATACAATTACTAGCAATCAGTAAGAATAATCAGGTTTGGAATCCACTCTTTTGGCTAGCTTAGGGGCCTTATTTTGATTTCTACCAGTTTACTTACCCAAATGCAATGCTTCCTGGTACCTCTTGGTATCAAAATACAAAGACACCAGCCTTGCCTAGGAAAAAGAAAAGGCATTGAGTACAGGGAACAAGGGAAAAGCCATAGAAAGAAATCAAAGGTTGAC
Source organism: Montemys delectorum (assembly GCA_019843815.1). Lineage (NCBI taxonomy): Eukaryota > Metazoa > Chordata > Mammalia > Rodentia > Muridae > Montemys > Montemys delectorum. Next base: position 1,604 of record JADRCD010216205.1, read on the forward strand.
AGTCACAAAACACTTACTGTTCTATACAAAATCTGATGCTAACATCAAGTTCAACAAAACAACTGAACCTAGCCCCAGTATTATGTCTTACTATAACTGTTAACTATACCATACTGCTGCTTATTTTCTATACAAAAAAAGCAAAAGTACCTTAAAACTTCAAGATGAAATCAAAATAATTTAAAAGAAAGCCACCAAGCACAAGCATGGGAGCTCACATCCATAAACCCAGAATTCAGGAGACTGAGACAAAAAAAGTTTCTATCCTCAGCTGCAGAATAAGACAATGGTGAGAAAGAAAGAAAGGAAGGAAGGAAGGAAGGAAGGAAGGAAGGAAGGAAGGAAGGAAGGAAGGAAGGAGAAAGAAAAAGAGAGAGAAAGGGAGGGAAGGAGGGAAAGAGGGAAGGAGGGAGAGAGAGAGAGAGAGAGAGAGAGAGAGAGAGAGAGAGAGAGAGAGAGAAAGTACTAGCAGGGACATTCCTATAACTGGAAGCACTGTCAATAGCCCTTAGGTGACAGAGTATACTACATACACTTACATCTTATCTAACATTACAGATCTGAAGCCAATGTTAAAGTAGACACTTACCTCCAATGCTTGGCGTAAGAAAGTTCTTTTCTCTGATTTGGCCCATTCGATGCACTCTAAACATAGCTCGACCTGCAAGAGAGACATACATGTAACATGGTGCCCTTTACTTCTTCCAACTAAGCACAGTTAGAAGCAGGAAAGCTCTAACTCCCTTCTTTCAGATCCCCCATGTTGTTCACACAGTCCATAGGATGCTGGCACACAAGATGTCAACATGTAATGCTTATGCTGTAATCAAGAAGCAACTTGGCTTTTAAAAATTATATTCTTTAGCTGGGCGGTGGTGGCACATGCCTTTAATCCCAGCACATGGGAGACAGAGGCAGGCGGAGGTTCGAAGAGGTTCGAGGCCAGCCTGGTCTACAGAGTGAGATCAAGGACAGCCAGGGCTATACAGAGAAACCCTGTCTCAAGAAAAAAAAAAAAAGTATATTCTTTGGCCTGGCATGGTAGTGCACACCTTTAGTTCCAGCATTTGGGAGACAGACAAATCCCTATAAGTTCTAGGCTGGCCAGTCTGGTCTACATAGTGAGTTCTATGACAGCCAGGGATATATAGAGAACCTATCTCAAAAAAAAAAAAAAAAAAAAAAAAGAAAAGAAAAGAAAAGGAAAGGAAAAAAAAAAGTGTCCTTTGGAAAAAGCTTCCTCTTCCACCTACCTACTAGATATTCAGAATTTCTCAACACATAGTCATGGAATGTCTATTTTTATGATCATAGGTATCGTTAAAGCAAAATTCTCTCCCTGAATAGTTGAAAATAGTAATGTAAACACTGTGACTATGCTAGTAAAGAGGTGAAACTCCACAAATTAAAACAAAACAAAACAAAACAAAAAAGCCTTGGCTGACAAGATGGCTCAGTGGGTGAGAGCACTGACTGCTCTTCTGAAGGTTCTGAGTTCAAATCCCAGCAATCATATGGAGTAACTAGAACCATAATGAGATCTGACGCCCTCTTCTGGTAGCTGTCTGAGGACAGCTACAGTGTACTTATGTATAGTAATAAATAAATCTAAAAAATAAAAAATAAAAAATAAAGCCTCCCAGCCAGGCAGTGATAGTGCACACCTTTAATCCCAGCACTTAGGAGGCAGAAGCAGGCAGATTTCTGAGTTTGAGGCCAGCCTGGTCTACAGAGTGAGTTCCAGGACAGCCAGGGCTACACAGAGAAACCCTGTCTCGAAAAACCAAAAAGAAAAAGAAAAGAAAAGAAAAGAAAAGAAAAGAAAAGAAAAAGCCTCATTTCTAACAGCTGGGAGGCTCAAAACATCTAGCTTACTCTTTCTCCTAAACACTATTATCATTCACACAGAAAAACAAATACAGTAAACTTAACTTATATTAAAGGGGAAAATAGGAGCTAGAGAGATGGCTCAGTGGTTAAGAGCACTGGCTGCTCTTCCAGAAGACCTGGGTTCAATTCCAGCAACCACATGGTGACTCACAACCATCCGATGCCCTCTTCCTGTATATCTGAAGACAGTGACAGTGTACTCATATAAATAAAATAAATAAGTTTTTTTTTTTAAAGGTTGCTAATAAGAACATAAGGCGATGAAATGAGAAACTGAACTTTCTGGAGAACTGCTAATGTAATGAGTTCTTATGTAAATTCAAAGTTGTTCTGAGAGAAGCTGTGAGAGGAAAACTGAAGAGAATAATCTAACATGACGAAACTAACAAGCTCATGAAGTAAACAAAATACTGAGACAATTCACTAGGACTAGGCTAATGAATTCTAAGTCCTTACGGAAGCCCTGAGTGGCTACCTAATCTCCAATGCTAAACACAACTGACCTCCACAGAACAAAAACTAAACTAAAAGCAAGCCAATCACAATCTTAAGAGTTTTTCAATATGTTATGAAAACCCAAATTCAAGATATATTCATGATATGAATAAACTGAAAATATTCTGAATTTTGTTTTTCTGTGTTTTCAAGACAGTGTTTCTTTGTGTAGCCTTGGCTGTTCTAGAACTAGCTCTGTAGACCAGGCTGTCCTCAAACTCAGAGAGATCCACCTGCCTCTGCTCCTGAGTACTGGAATTAAAGGCATGCATGTGTCACCACCGCCTGGCTATTTTGAATTATTTTTAACAAGGAAAATACAATAGTCGTATATGATTTGTGAGGCTCAGAAAATGTCCATCAATTTTACCTGGAGTGCTTTTCCAAATAACACAAAATGAATGCTGAGAAATTGGTACATTCCTCTATACTATCTAGTACTTCAATAAATACTCCAAGGGGTTGAAGAGATAGCTCAGCGGTTAAGAGCACTGGCTGCTTTTCAGAGGACCCAAGTTCAATTCCCAAGGACCCACAAGTACTCCAGTTCCAGGGGATCTAATACCCTCATATAGACAAACATATATGCAGGCAAAACATCAATGCACATAAAATAAAAACCTCCAAAACAGTCCTAAGCAAGAGACAGTCGAAGCTACTCTAGCACTTCACCCACCTTTATTCCCTGATAATCCAGCTTTCTCTCCCCAGAGTCCTTTCTGCCTTAATCCAGACTTCAGTTAAGGTCACTACAGACACTATCCTACAACAAGAAAGTTTCTGTGCCTTACAAATGAATTTGAATCTATTTTCAATTACTGAGTATATGGTTTGCTTTATCCGTAATCAGTATGAAACCAGTGCCAGTCCTGGAGAAAATATTTAAAAGTCATGGAGCTTGCTACATAGTTATTTTGTCTGAGTGACTTAGTGTTTCCTTCCACCATGTGGATACCAAGGATGAATATAAGGTCGTCAAGTTTGGCAGCAGGCATCTTTACCAGATAAGCCATTTTGTCAACCCCTCCCTCTCATACTATTGATAAAACTCATTAACACAAACAAGTCTAGCTCTCTTAACAATATCCTTAGACTTCCTCAGGCATCAATAGCACTAAAACAGTGAGCCATCATGGTTTTATTCTTTGTTTTCACATTACCAGAGAATTTTAAAGAATCACGAATAAACCCTGTGTCAATTTCCCCACAACAAAAACTTCTGAGTCTAATCCCAGCACTTGGGAGGCAGAGGCAGGCGGATTTCTGAGTTCAAGGCCAGCCTGGTCTACAGAGTGAGTTCCAGGACAGCCAAGGCTACACAGAGAAATCCTGTCTCAAAAAAAAAAAAAAAAAAAAAACAAAAAAAAAAAAAAAAAAAAAAAACAAAAACAAAAAAAAAAAACCTTCTGAGTCACCTAGACAAGAAAAAGTAAGATATATCTAGGGGCTGGAGAGATAGCTAATTAATTGGTTAAGTGCACTGGCTGTTCTCCTAGAGGACCCAGGTTGAACATTCAGCACCTTCATAGGGGCTCACAACTGTCCAACTCCAGTCCCCAAGGATTTAACAACCTCTTCTGACCTCTGAGGACACTACCTAGTGCAGACACACAAATACACAAACCATCCATACATATAAGAGCATTAAGTTAAAAAAAACAAAAAACCCCGCCGGGCAGTAGTGGCACACGCCTTTAATCCCAGCACTTGGGAGGCAGAGGCAGCCTGGTCTACAGAGTGAGTTCCAGGACATCCAGGGCTATACAGAGAAACCCTGTCTCCAAAAACAAAAAACAAAAAACAAAAAACAAAACAAAACAAAAAAAAAACCAAAAAAAAAAAAAACTCTTTTTCTGAACACCCCAAGGCCTGGTATATTCCTTTTCCTTCAAGTACTGATTATGTAATTCCTTTAAGATGAACTACTCTAGAGGCCAGAAAGACAGCTCTGCTGTAAAAGATAAATGACAGCTCTCAAAGGAGACCTGGGTTTGGTTCCCAACACCTACATGGCAGCTCACGATGGCCTGTAATTCCAGTTTCAGGGTATCCAACATTTTCATCCGACCTCTTTAGGCACTGGACACACATGGTGCACATATATACATGCAGGCAAGACACTTATGTACATAAAATAAATCTAAAAAAATTTTAAATAGCCATAGAATGTGACATGTAATGGGAATGAGGAAAGCCCTGAGTTACCTCAAGGAAGAGAGTAATTCCCGATGAAACTATGTTAAAGATGGTAAAGCAAATGCATAATTGCCATATAAGGTAGGGGAAAAAAATCAGAAATATAATATACAATGTGGGTCACTGAAGAAGTTAAGATCAAATCAACATTAACTTCTGTGTCCGAGGCCAGCCTGGTCTACAGAGTGAGTTCCAGGACAGCCAGGGCTACACAGAGAAACCCTGTCTCAAAAAACAACCAAAAAAAAAAAAAAATCAACATTAACAAAAAAAATGTCCAACAGAGTAAACCTGGAGATGTGATTAGAGAAGGAAAAACACACATGAGGAGCAGATAGGTTCTCAGCAAACTAAGCACAAAACAGTATTCAGAAGAGGGAGACCAAGGTGCTGCAGTATACTGTATTCCAGAAAGCCATCAATTATCTAAAGCTGACAGTGGCAAGGCACTAAAGGCTCAAGTAAGAACAAAAGAGATATAAAATTTTTAGAATGCTAGTTGGTAAAATATCTTTGAAAATAAGCCAGGCAGTGTTGGTGAACACCTTTAATCCCAGCACTCAGGAAGCAGAGGCACACATGCAAGGCTACAGTAAGATGGTCTCAAAAGAAAACAAGAAAATACAAAATACAAAACAGATAAAAAAAAAAAAAAAAAAAAATAGGTTAAAAGAAAACTAATATAAAGCCAGGTGGTAGTGGTGCATGCCTTTAGTATAGCACTCAGAAGGCAGAGGCAGGCAGGCCTCCTCAGTTCCAGGACAGCCAGAGAAACCCTGTCTTAAAAAAAAAAGAGAAGAAAAGAAGAAAGAAGAGGAGAGGAGGGGAGGGGAGAGGTGGAGTAGGGAAGGTGGGGGTGAGGTGGGGAGAAGAAAGTATGCAAGTCAGGTGTGGTAGCACATGCCTATAATCCAGAAAGCTGTTCTCTGACCCCCACACATGCATCACAGAGCATGGGTACACATACAAAGTGGAATTTTTTAATAGCAAATAACCTATAACCCACAAAAACTATCAAAAAAATCCAATCAATGGAATAAATAAGATTTTTTCGATAAAAGTTAAAGTGTTAATTGTCTCTACTCAACACTGAAGTTACACACACATACGAACATGACAAAATGCAGCCAGGTCTGGTAGTGCCCGCCTGTAATCGCAGCACCTGGAAGGCTACAAGAGGATTTCAAGTTCCACACCAGCCTGAGCTATAAGAACCTGGTTCATAAGGACAAATGAGTCCGGCATGGTACGCTTGGAACCTAGCACTTGGAAAGCAGATGCAGGAGGGGCTCTATTGGTTTGAGGCCAGGCTGCTATACCTAACAAAGAGTCCAGACCAGTCAGGACTGCACAGTGAGACATCTCTAAAAGAAGGACAAATTAATTATTTAATTTTTCTACAACATGCCTGAGCATTTCCTTTTACTCTAGGAAAAAGGAAGGAAGGTGAAAATGAACCACTGCAATGTACAGAAACAGTACAGAGAGCCCAGATATGGAGCCATATAACAAAGGCCAGTAAGTCCCACTGATCAAATAAAGAGGAGCACCAAGTTATGAGCTGAGGATACTTCCACAATGGACTAATGGCTAAAGGCCTGGTGGCATATGCCTTTAATCCTAGCACTCCAGAAGCAGAGGCAAGTGGATCTCTCTGAATCCCAGCCCAAATTGGTGGTCAGCTCAGTGAGTTCCAGGTTAGCCAAGGATACATAGTGAGGCTGTCTCAAAGCAAACAAACAAACAAACAAACAAACAAAACTGAAGGAAAAATGATTTTTAACCAAAAAGTTCAAAGTTACTAGTCAGAAGCCAACATTCACTGGTCAGCCTGTCTTATGGAATTCTACTTCAGACCAAAGGTGAACTCATGAAGACAAAGTACAATAGAAAACAAGTTAGGACTTGATGAAAATCAACATTTCTAGAAAGTATATTTTCCTTAATTCAGCAAATAATTATAATACTTTGATTCAAAAGGATTATCTAAATATTTTCTATTTTTGAGCTATTATCATAAACCAGAAACAAGGAAACTGAAGACTGCAAATAAAGCTGATAGCTTGGCTTCGAAGAATCATCAGAGTTGGGCTGGAGAGATGTGTCAGAGGATATGAGCACACACTGTTCCTGCAGAGGACCTGAGCTCAGTTCCCAGCACTCACATAATAGTTTACTACCATACATAAGACTAGTTCCAGGGCACCTAATGCCAAATTCTGGCCTCAAAGGGCACTAGACATACGTAATGCATATACATACATAAAGGCAAAACACTAATACACATAAAATAAATAAATCTAAAAAATAAAAAAGCATCAAAGCAAGGAAACAGCCTTAACAAAATATAATTCCAAAGCAGGATCCATGTGTCCTGAGTTTCTGAAATCCCTCACTCAGTCCATTATACTACTGTGGAATTTTGGTTTTTCCTGCAAGTTTACCTAAGATATAGTAGATAATCAGACATATAAGCAACTGGCAATTCCAGCCCCTGATTTTATGTATTATCATACATCTTATATAATATCTGCCTTTCCTCTTAAAATGTAATCCTTATGAGAGTATTACTGTGTTTTTTTCAACTGTATCTCTACTAGCTACAGTACTATTATAGGCACTCAATGAATACTGGTTCCAGAGAGGAACTCTTTTGAACAGCTCAAAGTCCAGTTTAAACTTGTAAGTAACATGTATAAAACCATCAGTCACTTCCCAACACATGAAACACAACAGATGGATGCTCACCCCTTAATAAAGGCACATAAGCCATACAAAACATGACAAGAAAGGATGCCACAGGCTTAACTGGTGCTCGTAAGAAACTTTGTGACACAAGATGAAAGGTACCACAGACACAGAAACATTACAAAGGTGTGGCAATACAATACCTCAAAGACAAGAATCAGTTTGTGACCCTGATGTAATGAGGATTCCAGGGACCACTGACAATCTCCACTTACAAAGCAAAGCATGGAACAGACTCAAAGTATCAAATGCCCTGTAACAAAGAGAAACTGACATGATAAGTCCTGAGCATCCTCCCAGCTGTCCCTTCCACACAGTACCACAGTGAAGTAAGTAGGCATCTTTCACTGAAACACACTTTCTTTCCACACTATCTGCTTCCTGTCATTAACATAACTTACCTCCTGCCCTGTAGCTGCTTCCATATCTAGAAACAGGTCAAGAAGAGACCGGACCAGACGAGCTGCTTTAGCTTTACTGATGGAATTCAAGAAAGGTCGTACATACTTCAGGAGTCCTCCAAGCTCTGTGTAGATGGCAATTCAGAAAATAAAATGTAAATTTTAGTATTAGAAACAAAATCTTCATTTAAGAAGCTGAATCTCAGGGGGTAAAGGTGCTTGCTGCTAAGTCTGATGGCCCACCTTAAACCCCGGACCCAATTCCTGCCAATTGTGTTTTAAGCTCCACACAAGCACATGGCATGCATGTATCCCCCAAATACATACAAATAAATCCATTAATATATGTTTTTTAAAACTCCAATAAACTCTATCTAAGAAAACTGAGCCACTATAATAAAAATCATACCTAGTTTCACTCTAGTGGAACATACTAAAAGTTTTAACAATTCCCCGCAAAGCCAGGTGTGGTAGGTCCCACCTGTACTCCTAGCACTTAAGCAGGGAGCAGAATTACTGTGACTCTGAGGCCAATTACATAATGAGTTCTAAGTCTACAGTATGAGATGCTGCCTTAATCTTTTTTAACTCACAGCAGATAGCAGGATACCAACAATGTTATCACCTACCAAGGTTGTACTCCACTCCTGCTCATTCACTGGATCACTATGAAAACCTCCAGGTAAATGCCCAACTATGCATCTTTTATCCATTTTAAGGAAAGAAACGAAGCAAAGTACTTCTATTATCAAGAACAGTTTTATAAAACATGAACTATGCTGTGCATCTGCCCAGCATAGACAAAATCACAACCAGCAAATATAAAGTCACAAGGATAACCTTTTCCCTCTCCAAGTCTATGCCTTAGCAGTTTCCCTCAGACAGAGGTTTCCAACTCCAGGCGTCTAAAGTGTCCCTGTGCAGCCTTTCAGCAGAAACACTTCTTTCGCACAGTGACATCAGAATGACTTGTCCTTAATCAGTTTCATTATACACTTTAAAAGTTCCTCATTATGAGGCCAGCCTGGTCTACAAAGTGAGCTACAGGACAGCCAGGCAGCCAGGGCTATACAAAGAAACCCTGTCTTGAAAAACCAAAAAAAAAAAAAAAAAAAAAAAAAAAGTTCCTCATTAATCTCCAAAACCTAAGTTTGAAGTAATGATTTAAAAAGCTGTCCATCAGAGAACCCATCTCAAAACCCCCTTTCCCCCCCAAAAAAGTTACTCATCAATCTATCATAAAGCTTTCTTCTTCCTTGGCAGTTCAGGAAATCTAAGTGAATGACTTTACTTGTAATAGAGAGGTGCTAGTTGAACAAAGAAAATTAGACAATGTTTTGTTTTCTCTTTGAGAACAGGATTTCACTATGTAATTCTAGCTATCCTGGAACACACTCTGTAGACCAGGCTGGCTTCAAACTCAAGGATCCACCTGCCTCTGCCTCCTAAATACTGGGAATACTGCACCACCACCCAATGACAATGTTTTTAGGATTTATTTTTATTGTTTTTAATTACATGTGTGCAACTGCAAATAAGAGCAAAGCAAATGTCCTGGGACTGGAGAGATGGCTGAGCAGTTAAGAGCACTGACTGGCAGGGAGGTGGTGGCACATGCCTTTAATCCCAGCACTTGGGAGGCAGAGGCAGATGGATTTCTGAGTTCGAGGCTAGCCTGGTCTACAGAGTGAGTACCAGGACAGCCAGAGCTACACAGAGAAACCCTGTCTCGAAAAAAAAAAACAAAAAACAAAACAACAACAAAAAAAAGAGCACTAACTGCTCTTCCGAAAGTCCTGAGTTCAAATCCCAGTCACCACATGGTGGCTCACAACCAGCTGTAATGAGATCTGACACCCTCTTCTGAAGTGTCTGAAGACAGCTACAGTGTACTTACATATAATAAATAAATAAATAAATCTTTTTTTTTTTTTAAAAAAAGCAAATATCCTTAGAGGTCAAAGATCAAAACTCAAGATGCCCTTAGAGCTACAGTTACAGGTGGTTGTAAGCAACACAATAGGAGTGATGGAAATCAAACTTGGGTCTTCTCAGACAATAACAAGTGTTCTTTACTGAGCCATCTCTCCAACCCCTAGACAATGTTTTAACTAAACAAGAAGTATTTTGGGAATGTAGGTTGAAGCAATCTTAGTGCCAGTGTCTTTTTAATATTCTCTAATTGTAGATTCATCCTCCTGAGAACTCTGAATTCAGGGCAAGCAAACTTTGCCCTCCTGAAAACAGAAATTCAGCGTCCTTGAAATCCTCATCTGCTGAAGTCAGAGGATGCAGAGAACTATGTGAGGTGCTAAAGGAGAGCTGCACAGAATGGAAATGTCATCCCTTCACTCCCCAGGCCTGACTTGATTCCCGTTCTGCGTTCTCACTTATGCTCATATTTCACTATATGCCTACTTTCTGCTGCCTTCATGCCAGAAGCCCACCAAAGTATCTTCCTAACCTCCGTAAATTCTATATAGCCTTAGAGGCTCGGCTAAGGAACTACTGAGTCTTCTATACAAACACCAGTCAACCGTGCCCTTCTCTCTGCTTCCTGTCCACCATCAGTTAAACTGTTCTGTTCCACTTGTGCCCTTCCTGCTCCAACAAGCACAAGCTCTGGAATAATTGGCAAAATAAATTCCTCTTGCCCTAAGGGGGAAAAAAAAAATCCTAGTCCCATATGGAATGCTCCAGCACTCAGGAAACTGGGGCAGTAGGATCACAATGAATGAGTTCAAGAACAATATAGTAAGTTTGCCACAGCCTAGACTATGGAACGATAACCTGTATCAAAAGACCAGAAATGAGATTCTGTTACACACACACACACACACACACACACACACACCCCATACTATATTTATATAAATTTTAATTATTCTATACAAGCATGGATTGTACACATAGAGGTTGGAGGAGGGGGCTGGAGAGATGGCTCAGTGGTTAAGAGCACTGACTGCTCTTCCGAAGGTCCTGAGTTCAAATCCCAGCCACCACATGGTGGCTCACAACCATCCCTAATGAGATCTGTCACCCTCTTCTGGTGTCTAAAGACAGCTACAGTGTACTCACATATAATAATAAATAAATCTTTAAAAAAAAAAAAAAGAGGTTGGAGGAGGACCTGCGTGGCATGTACTCCACTACTGAGATACATACACCCCTAGTTCATGATGGCTTTATTTATAGAACTAGTCTGATACAATACTCGTTCTTCCATATCTTTCTATTAAAAACTGTTTGAAAAACTGTGATTTTAATGACTAATATGTTCAAAAAGCAACCTATTCCAATCTTGATCAAAGAATTTTTTAAACAAATCTTTTTTTAGCTATCTGTATCTCTTTCCACTGTCTTCAACTATTTTAAGGTAGCTATCATTCACATTTCCTCAATCTTTTTGTTCTCAAAGCTAAAGATGCTTACTGTTTCAAACGCTCCTCCAGTGTCCCTGTTTCTGTGGGTCGCCCTCCCGAGTAACTCATGTAGGTAAAAGAACTCTTGATATACTTGTGGTAACTATCATATGGTAACTAGCTTATGGTAACTGAAGAAAATGCTCAAAGAGGGCTCTCAGAGTAGGGCAGGGTTGGTTACCACACAACTACGACAAAGCAGTCTTTTTTTTTTTTTTTTTTTTGGTTTTTTGAGACAGGGTTTCTCTGTATAGCCCTGGATACCCTGGAAGTCACTCTGTAGACCAGGCTGGCCTTGAACTCAGAAATCTGCCTGCCTCTGCTTCCCAAGTGCTGGGATTAAAGGCATGTGCCACCACTGCCCGGCTGAAAACGGTTTTTTGAAAAAAGATGTCACTATGCAGCACAGGCTGGTATCATAGAGTTTTTGCATAGAGTATTACAAAGGTACATAATTCTACATCTTTCTCTCTTTCAATAAGTATCTTGAATATATATATTTCTTACTTTCATAACTGAACCAATCTTCTAAAATCTACTCTGTATTTAATTAACTGACCACAAAAGTAACATGCCTTCTGCTATGGCTTTAACCACAGGGACCAGATACTGATCCAACCAAAAAAAAAAAAAAAAAAACAAGGGCATGGAAACAATTATTAATATATGTTTAATAACTAATCAGCCTACTATAAGTTTATAACCTATACAAGTTATTTAATATTCTAGAAAATGATAAAATATCCTACTCACATCAAATATATATTTATCTCATTCTTCTACCCTAAAGTTGGCAAACTTCTGTGAAAAGCCAGATAGTAAATATTTTTGGCTTTGCAAGGTTCTATGGTCTTAGATGGTAGCAGCTTACAAATGATTCCACTGCAACAGGAAAAGTCATTAGCACAGAAATGGATGTGACCATGTTCAATTAAGCTTTGTTTGCTAAGGCAAATGGCATGTCCTGCAAACTTACTAGTTTTGAAGATGAGATTGGAATACTCTGTTCACAATAACCCAGCTTTAATTAAAATCTCCTAATTAATCATCTATCCTGTGTCATTATTGATTTCACTTTGTAGTAATGTTTTGTTTGTTTATCATTTTGTTTGTTTGTTCGTTCTGTGCTTTGGGACAGGGTTTCTCTATGTAGCCCTGGCTGTACTGGAACTTACTCTGTAGAGGCTGTCCTAGAACTCATGGAGCTCCTGCCTCTGCCTACTGAGTGCCAGAATTAAAGGCATGGGTCACCACTGCCCAGGCTAGTTTGTAGTTTCTTGCTTGATCCTGCTCTTATTACCTTTCTGAAAGGTAAAATAACATTTGCTAGCTCAGTATTCATATACTTTGCCTCCCATGATTTCCCTGATAAAGTGGTTCTGCACTCACATCTGCTAGTATTCCTCTCATGCCAACTGACGAAACTGTCAGAGCCAAGAGGAACAAACTTAGAAGGACCATGTTCTCTCTCTTCTCTCACCTACCTTGTCTTTAATTCTCTTTCTGATGTTATTTCTATCTTTTCTGTTTGAAAATCATTTCCCGGGGCTGGGAAAGATGGCCCAGTAGTTAAGAGCACTGACTGCTCTTCCAAAGGTCCTGAGTTCAAATCTCAGCAACCACATGGTGGCTCCCAACCATCTGTAATAGGATCCGATGCCCTCTTCTGTGTCTGGAGACAGCTACAGTGTACTTTTTTTTTTTTTTTTGGGGGGGGGGGGGGGGTTTCGAGAGAGGGTTTCTCTGTGAATCCTTGGCCATCTTGGAACTCACTCTGTAGACCAGGCTGGCCTCGAACTCAGAAATCCGCCTGCCTCTGCCTCTGCGCCACCACTGCCCGGCTTAGTGTACTTATATATATATGTACTTATATAACAAAATAAATCTTAAAAAAAAAAGAAAATTATTTTCCTTCCTAGAAAAGGCAGAAGTAAAACATGAACTAAATATTAGTTCTGCCTTCGTCTCTAGCAACTACTACTATTTTCTAAGTACTATTATTCTCACATTAATAGAGGAACAGCAGTGGGGGGCGCACGCCTTCAATCCCAGCACTTGGGAGGCAGAGGCAGGTGGATTTCTGAGGCCAGTCTGGTCTACAGAGTGAGTTCCAGGACAGCCAGGGCTACACAGAGAAACCCTGTCTCGAAAAACCAAAAATAAAAAATAAATAAATAAATAAATAAATAAATACCAGAGGAACAAATGCTCTGATCTTATTTTAAATCTCCTTTCCTATTTTAGTCTATTAGTATTGAATTTTCATTCTTAGATATACTCAGTTTCTTTCCATGTTTGCATACTTCAATTTCTGAAACTCATATTCCTAATTTCATTGGAATTATCTACAATTAATGATCAACAGATTATTTTTTCCACAGACTCTGAGCTCAGGTATCTTGTTTGCTAATACTCAGAACTACTTTCAATCATTACTATACATCATACCTTAGCTCATTCATTAACCTCCAAGTAATATTTCTACCAGGGGTCCTATGTAAACTTATTTTGCAGGCTACTTCGCACAGTGCTAGATAACCGTTAAATGCACAATAACTCAAAACTGAAGATTAAGAGAATAAACATGTTTTCAAAGCTAAGTCAACAGATCTATCAAATAATTATTGCATAGTTAGGTAAATACGACAGGTGCCAAGTCTTCCTCAGGATTTCTATTCTGTGAATACTGACCTGTAAGAATCAAACTGTCTTAGGCTAGAAGAGTTTTTTTGCAAACTATTATATTTCACCTATTGCAGTATGTGGCCAGGTGTGGTACCACACACCTTTATGGGAGGCAAAGACAGGCAGATCTCCACAGGTTGTGGCTAGCCTGTTCCACACAGTAAGTTTCAGGACATCAAGAGCTACACAGAGAGAAGTGGTCCCTTTCTCAAAGGGAAAAAGTATCCAATGAATGAAGCAGTATACTCCTTAACTAATCACATATTGGAGAGGCAAGAATGAAGGAATATGGCATGAAATGAGATTTCAGTACCTCACTGAGAAGCAGTACTCACTGTTCAGATTAGGTACAATATTGTTTTTGTTGTTTTTTTTCTTTTTAAATCTTTGTTATTTCTGCCTTTTTTTAAAAAAAAAAGATTTATTTATTTTATGTATATGAATACACTGTAGCTGTCTTCAGACACACCAGAAGAAGGCATCCATTACAGATGGTTACAAGCCACCATGTGGTTGCTGGGAAATAAACTCAGGACCTCTGGAAGAGCAGTCAGTTCTCTTAACTACTGAGCCATCTCTCCAGCCCTTGTTGTTTTCTTGAGACAGGTTCTCACTATATAACCCTGACTATCCTAGAATTCACTACATAGACCAGGCTGGTCTCAAATTTACAAAGATCAGCCTGCCTCTGCCTCCCAAGTGCTGAATAACAGGCATGTACCACTCACATCTTTACTTAACTTTCTTTTTTTTTTTTTTTTTTGGTATTTTTGAGACAGGGTTTCTCTGTATAGCTCTGGCTGTCCTCGAACTCACTCTGTAGACCAGGCTGGCCTCGAACTCAGAAATCCACCTGCCTCTGCCTCCCCCAAGTGCTGGGGTTAAAAGCATGCGCCACCACCGCCCGGCCCTAGAAATTTTTTTAAAGATTGATTTATTTCTTTTATGTATGTGAATACACTGTTACATCTTCAGACACACCAGAAGAGGGCATCAAATCCCATTACAGATGGTTGTGAGCCACCATGTGACTTCTGGGACTTGAACTCAGGACCTCTGCAGTCAGTGCTCTTAACTGCTGAGCTACCTCTCCAGCCAAGTTTAAGAACTTCTGTTATACTATCTCCACCATTCTCTCGGCTTACTACATAAACTAAAGGAAAGAGACTCATGAGGTGACTTACCAGAACTCATTTTATTCTAACCAAATAAAGTTTAACTTCACTTTAACTTCTTTTAATATTTATGCTATGTGCATGAATGTTTATTTGTACACCATGTGCATGCCTTGCTCTTGGAGGTCAGAAAAGGGCATCAGATCCCCTGAGACTGGAGTTACAGATAGTTGTGAGCCACCATGTGGGTACTGGGAACCAAATCCTGGATCCTCTACAAGAGCAACAAGTGCTCATAACCCTTGAGCCATCTATTCAGCCCCTCTAAGTTCACTTTAAAGTGACACAAAAAAGTTTTAAAAAGCTTATGATGTTATTACTTCATTGGTCATCATCCATCTATCGTCTCAAACCCAACCAGCCAATGTCAATTACCACTTGGATGTCTGGACAACAATATGCAAAAGTCCCAGGTACCAAAGAAGTCGCCTTAGGAAGGCATTATTATGTCTTACTCATTCTACATCAGAAAAAAAGTGAGTCACTTGGATATAAAACCTGCAGCCATTTTTCAAGTGAAGGGCCTAAAGTCACTCTCTTTAAATATACCAGAGCTAGTTAATGAAGTTGCTGAAGACTGCTACTGCAGACATGTAAGGAAATACAGTGAGAACTCAAAAACAAGGAACAAATCGCAGATTACCATATTCCAACAAAAACAGGACTTTCCCTCACCTGTAGAATAAAAGTCTAAACTTTTCTGCTTCAAATTTGAAGATCAACAAGTTGTCAGGAAAATAAAACTGAATACCACAAGTGAACTGGGTGTTAAATATAGTCCCATGCTCTGAGAGATACTCCATCTGGTGTTGCAGACACCACCATTATAGGTACAATCCATTTGTAAGACTTACCAGCAGCTTGTCCAGTCTTCGCCAGGAGAGACCCCAGTTCAAGGATGCTCTGCTCTTTGACCTGGACTGCCTCTTCATCATTTTCCTGAATGTCACGCTTTACTAAGAAAAGAAAATGAACTCTTAAAACTGTGATAAAAAAAATGAAGCAAGGGAAAATTCACCCTTAAGACCATTATGAACTCTAGCCTATTTTCCAAATAAAACCAGCAAATAAGGGGGAAGGAAAAAAAAAACCTTTAAAGAAAAATGATCAAATATCTATAAAATATGCCTCATATTAATAGTTAAAAAAATAGATTCTTCACTTTAAGTAGGCCTTAACATGCCTGTGCATTTACGTATCACAAGCTAAAATCAAATAATAAAGTTACTGATAACTATAAAGCAAGTCTTTCAACAAACTTTAGGACCAGATAGCTGAAGGACCTATCAAGGGTAAGTAATTCTATAAGCCATCTAAAGAACTCCTAGCAAAGCTTCAGTGTGACGGCAAACAGTTACACTCAGGAGAGACTGCTGCCTCGAGATGGATTCAGGGCCTGTTAAAGTCACTTTTTTTTATCTGTCCCACTTTCAACTGTTAATAATTATTCAACTGCCTCTCCCAAGCTTGCTGTGCTTATTTTGGTGACCATGACTAGTTACCAATGCTCTGAAAAAGCATCATAACTTAACAAAACCCAAGATTTTGATACTTCATGATGGAGTCCGGAAAAAGTTATGCAGTCACCCACCATGACTCAAGCTTACTCTAACAGGGAAGCTGGCAAGGGACTCTTAGTATAGTGAGCAACCACTACTATTTTTTTTTTCTTTTTATAGTATCTGTATTTTACTTTTCTTTAGAGAGTTTTTCCCCCCTTATTTGTTTGGTAGTTTCATTTGGAAAATAGGCTAAAGTTCATAATGGGTCTTGGCAATGTTTATCAGTAATTTCTACTTTCTGAAAGGCAAACAACTCAGACACTAAGCACAAAAAAACAAAACAAAAAAAACCCCAGCAACTTATGCTCCCCAGATTAGTTCTAAATTTTAAGGTGTGATTACAGAAAAATATCTTTGTAAAAACAACCGGATGACTCTAGTACTGTTCTAAAACTGACATGATCAGAACTTCGAAATGAAACACTTCATAATATAATTCCTTCAAAATGCACTGTGCTCTCCATCTCCTCTCCTTTCTAGTATCCCCAAAGATAAGAACATCAAGCTGGTGACAGTGTACTTTCTTGGTACAAGTCTTGAGTACTGAAATTCAACAAATTCAGTAACTCAGTAAGTCAACATACGTCCTTCATATACCTCATATTCACGAACTACTTGTTGATCCAATCCGAATCTTCCCAGGCTACATTTAAAAGATCACATTACCACAAGAGAAAGCTCATTCCCTAACTGAACCCTTCAGGAGTGAATATTAAAAGGCCTTCTCTGCCATCATCCATTTACTTCTGTTTATCCCTGAATCCCAGTAGGAAGCGACCTGCTGAAGGTTCCTACTTCAACCTTCCTGTTGCCCTCAAGTTTAAAACAATCACACTATGGTGTTACATTTTTCTTTTTCTCCAGCAATGTGCAGCCCGCCGGTTCCGAAAAGTTCCCTGAACAACAGACTCTCAGAACTCTCAGAACGAACTTCAACCCCTACTGGGAAAAATTAGTCACCTCCTCTGTCTGTCCCGACGGTCCCACTCCGACGACACTTCAGCTCACAATCTACACCGGACAGAGGACCTCTCGGCTACCTCTACAAAAATACCAATCTGAAGTGTGGCACCCCTCCACTTCCCACACCCAAAAAGTGACCGTCTTTTGCTGGAGTCTGCTGCTGAGGGCTGGGAGTAAGCAGCAGCTCACAGCGTCCCGGAAGAAAACTCCAAGAGAAGCGCTCGCGCTCCCACCCGGAGCAACCTGTGCTGATAACAACGGCGGGAAATGTCAGTCCAGAGCGGCAGTCGCCCAGACCTTTCAAGAACACACTCTACGACCAGTTTCTAACCAGCAGCCACACTCAGCCCCCGGCCAGCTTGCGCGGGCCACAACCCGGGACCCTTAGGGGGAGCGAACCCGGCCCGGCCCTCTCTCCACGCTGCGCTGCGCCCACCGTGAGTCAGCAGCCCGCAGGTGGACGCGCGGGCTGCCTCGGGGCTTCCCGCCTGATTAGAAGCCATAGGGCTCCCGGGGACCCCGAGCGGCCTGCGCCCCCAGCCCGGCCCCCCTCACACAGTGAGTCAGCAGCACCGTAGCCGGCTAGCCCGGCCCCTCACCGCCGCCTCCGACCGACACAGGCAGCGCCGGGACGGCGGAGCCGCCGGAACGGCGCCAGGACCTTTACCGATGGAGTGGAGGATGTCGATGGAGGCCTCCCGATCGGTGCTGAGTAGAGACTGAGCTCTCTGGAACTCTACCACCGCTGCGGCCGCCATCTTACCGCTCTCACACCGTCCCCGGCCGCGGCCGCCGACGCCGGAAACACACACCCGGAAGACCCGCCCTCGCGTTCCTACCCGAAGACACCCCCCCCCACCCCGCCTCCCTTCTCAGAGCACCCCGGGAGTTGTAGTCTCTTTGCCGGGCGGGTGCAGCAGGAGCGTCCCGCAAGCGGCATACGAGCTCCCCATCGCCATCTCGCGGCCATCAGAAGAGACGAAACTGAAGTTAGTCCCCAACACTCCAAAAGAGGCTGAGTACTCAAGGAAAGCTATTTGGTAGTTTGCATAGTATCCCGTGTATAGCTTCCAGTCACTCACAGCGATAGATTATCTTTCAAATTGCCTATTTTATGGCAGAAATAGCACCGTTCAGATTCATTCAGATGTTTTGCAGGAAGGACATATACATACACTCCCTTCCAGTACAAAAGAAATAAATCACCAGTGTGAAAGAACACTGTCTTTCACAAGTAACCATTCCATCATCAGACAGAGCTTTACATTATGAACTGAAAGTTATCTTTGACCCACTCATTCAATCTAAATAGTTCTTAAGATTCACACAGTTGACTCACAACAGCTTCCCAGCTCAACAATAGAACAAAATTTTCCTCGAGTATCTCCAACTCCTTCAACTATAATCGGATATCTGTGAAGACATCAAGGAAAAGGGGACAAAAAGCACATTTCATATGACCACTAAGGTTTAACCTAAAGATGTTGCTAAACCTAAACAGAAGGAGACCTTCTAGTTGATAACAATCTGGAAATTAAATAGCTGTGCTATAAAAGAAACTACGTAGAACCAACATTATACTCCTCTATGACCGGATTAATCAGTCTCTATACCTGTCTCCTTTCATCTGTCCAACAATGGTCTATGAAAAATATATGTAATACATAAGGAAACTGAAGGGAATAAAGTGATTTACTATTGCTCCAATAGTGACTGACAGAGCTCAGACCTGGTAGGGAAGGGAATATCCCAACTCTTTCTAATGAAATCTGGATAACAGCCCATGAAGCTGGTAACAGAAATCCTGACTTTGTTGTGTCATGTGAACTGGCTTCCAGATTCTCCCAAGTTTGAAATTCTATGAACTTCAGTGTAATACTGTGATCTTTTTTTCCCCCTGGAAGAATTCTTCCTTTCTCAATCTGATGGGGAGCAAGTAATACTAAAGTGAATTCATTTGTTGTTGCAGTTTTTAAGTTTTTACTTCTATTTCTGTCTGTCTGTCTGTGGGAACTCACATGCCATGGCATGCGCACGGAGAAGGGAACCCTTCCCGAAGTCAGTACTCTCCAACAGGCATTGAACTCAGGTACTCATGTTTGGCAGCAAGCACCCTTACCTGCTGAGTCATCTTGCCACCCTGTGGCAGATTTATTTATAGTTATATGTAAGTACATTGTAGCTGTCTTCAGACACCCCAGAAAAGGGCGTCAGATATCTCATTACAGATGGTTGTGAGTCAACATGTGGTTGCTGGGATTTGAACTCAGGACCTTCTGAAGAGCAGTCAGTGCTCTTAACCACTGAGCCATCTCACCAGCCCTTAAACGCATAGACCAGGCTGGCCTTGACATCAGAGATCTGCTGTGCTCTTCCCTTCCCCTCTCACCACCACTTCCAGCTTCTGTATCTTTTCTTCACCAACTCAATTGCATCGTCATCCTGAATATACAATTTAAGAACAACGGGCTTTGGAAATGACACATTCGCTCCAAACTACAGGAGAGCTTCTAGCAGATGGTGGCTTCTGTAGGCTCTTACTCACTTTGATCTTTAGTGTCCCTATTTGGATAACGGGGGAAGAAAGCCCAGCTTACAAGGTTACTGTAAGAGTAGGAGCCGGGCGGTGGTGGCGCACGCGCGCCTCTAATCCCAGCACTTGGGAGGCAGAGGCAGGCGGATCTCTGAGTTCGAGGCCAGCCTGGTCTACAGAGTGAGTTCCAGGACGGCCAGGGCTACTCAGAGAAACCTTGTTTCGGAAGAAAAGAAAAAAAACAGAGTATGAGATAACCTGGGGACTCATTAGTCCTGTTTGAACATAACATCGTCCCTACATAAATTCTAAAGAGTAATGTATATCACAAGAATTACACACTGCTAGCTAGTAGTCATCCTTTGTTGGCTACGTTGAGAGCCATGTCTCTAAACTGAAGTGGACTTATAAACATAGGAATTTCCAGAAGTGTTAAAATATCAAAAAAGCTCATGCCCACCTTTTTGTTTTTTTTTTTTTTTTTTTGGTTTTTCGAGACAGGGTTTCTCTGTATAGTTCCGGCTATCCTGGAACTCACTCTGTAGACCAGGCTGGCCTCGAACTCAGAAATCTACCTGCCTCTGCCTCCCAAGTGCTGGGATTAAAGGCGTGCGCCACCACCGCCCGGCCTATACCCACTTTCTTACAGTTGTCCTCTGTTCATCCTTTGTTCGTTGCACTTTGAGACGCTTCGTACCCTCTTTATATGTATCTAGTCTTCAGAGGTTGTGAGCCTCTGGCTAGGATCTCCCAGTCTCGAACTCTGTTCCCCACATCCTACTTCTCAGCACTCAGCACTCTCCTGCTTCCAGCTCTGCTCAGTCTTATTTTTTTTATCTTTTCTTTTCTCTTTTTCCCCATCCCCCATCATTCTCACCTTTTCCCTTTATAACCTTTAGGTTTCAACTCAAAGAACAGCCCAGAGATGCTTTTGCAATCATTCCCTTAAAAGAGATGTCTTATGCCTGCAGTTGAGTAAGCACCCATCATTCTCTTTACTTCCTTCTCCCAGAAGGCACCTTTTCTGCCTGAGAGTTAGCATTCCTACTCCTAAACATGGATTTAAACAAGGCAACCATATTAGAGCCTGACAGTGGTAGAGCACACGCCTTTAATCCCAGCACTAGGGAGGCAGAGGCAGACAGATCTTTGTGAGTTTAAGGCCAGGCTCCTTGTCTACACAAGACCCTACTTAGAAAGAGAGAGAGAGAGAGAGAGAGAGAGAGAGAGAGAGAGAGAGAGAGAGAGAGAAAGGAATGGAAAAATAAAAGAGAACAAAAAAGAAAAGAAAGAAAGGAAGGATGAAAGAGGGAGGGAGGGAAGAAGGAAAGAAGGAAGGGAGGAAGGGAGGGAGGAAGGGAGGGAGGGAGGAAGGAAGGAAGGAAGGAAGGTAGGTAGGTAGGTTAGGTAGGTATTCCAGTTCTGGGACTGAGAATCTGTGTCAGTTGGACAAAAGAATTGAAATAAAGGGGCTGGAGAGATGGCTCAGCAGTTAAGAACACTGACTGCTCTTCCAAAGGACCTGAGTTCAAATCTCAGCAACCACATGGTGGCTCACAACCACCTATAATGAGATCTGACGCCCTCAGATCTGGCACTCAGAAGCAACCAGAGCCAAGCTGATGGAAACCTCAGCTGGCAAATGGGAAGAAGGAAGAACACCGTGGGAGGATGTATAAATGCCTCCACAAAAGGCTGCCTTAGCTCCTAATATCTTCCCACTTTCACTTCCATGAGGCCCACCTATCCTACAAGCTTAGAACATGCCTCCTTCCAAATACCTTTATCTAAAAGATTTACTTTTGTGTCGTGTGTGTGTGTGTGTGTGTGTGTGTGTGTGTGTGTGTGTGTTTATGGGATGTGCTCATGAATGCAGGTTCTTCTGGAGGTCAGGAGAGGGAGCTTAGAACCTCTGGACTTGGAGTTACAGGTGGTCATGGGCCACAGACATGGGAGCTAGAATCAAATGATGCAGCTGCATGTAAACAGACTTTGGGTTCCTTATACTTGTTTTTATTACTGGGTCTGTACAACAGCAGGTTCTCTTGAGAATATATAATGAAAGATATAAAACTACATCTCAGGCTGAAGAGATCGCTCAGCAGTTAAGAGCACTGACTGTTCTTCCGAAGGTCGTGAGTTCAAATTCCCGCAACTACATAGTGGCTCACAGCCATCTGTAATGAGATCTGATGCCCTCTTCTGGTATGTCAGAAGACAGCTACAGTGTACTTACATATAGTAATAAATAAATTGCGGTGCAAGCAGAGGTCCTGAGTTCATTCCCAGCAACCACATGATGGCTCACAACCATCTGTACAGCTACAGTATACTCATATACAAGAAATAAATAAATAAATCTTTAAAAAAAAACTACATTGCAAAATGGCTTGACTTTATTCGAATAACAAAGTATATGGTGTACAGACTGGATACAATCAGAATGAGGTAAGATAAGTGAATGATTAGCTCAGAAAAACCACACCCCAATTTCGGCATCACCATGGAAACAACCATTTGTCTCCTGTTATCTTTTGTATCCCAAAATACTCTCATCAAAAGATAAGCAAGCCGGGCAGTGGTGGCGCACGCCTTTAATCCCAGCACTTGGGAGGCAGAGGCAGGTGGATTTCTGAGTTCGAGGCCAGCCTGGTTTACAGAGTGAGTTCCAGGACAGCCAGGGCTACACAGAGAAACCCTGTCTCAAAAAGCAAAACAAAACAAAAACAAAAACAAAAAAAAAGGAGATGCAGCTATACCTCAGTAGTAGAGCATGTTTAACACATGGAAGACTCTAGGGTCAAGCCTAATACCCGACACATTGAAAAAGAATAGTAAGCAAAACCTACTTCATTTAAGTATTACTATAAGAGGGCCCCAGACAGACCTGAGCACAACTGACTCCATGGTGGAAGTACTACCATTCAGGCCTTAAAACTCAGCTCATGCACCACTTGCTAAAACGACCCTAATCCATCAAAGTCTCTAATTCTAGAGAAATCTCTAAATGTTTTTGACTTCTGCAGTTTGCCATCTGGCTAACTGTTCTTGTTAACTAAAGTATGTCAAATCAAGACATGGGGGGTTTTTGAGGTTGTTTTCTTTGGGTTTTTTTTTAGTGTGCATGTATGTGTGTGTGTGTGTAGATGTGTGTGTTCCCCCTTAAAAGCTCATTCTGAGGAAGACTAAGGGCTAAACTTGGATACCAAATACCCATGTAGTTGCTGGCAGGCTAATGAAGACTTTCTACTGGCTTACAGCCATATCTCAGCAGTCTCTCTCTCTCTCTCTCTCTCTCTCTCTCTCTCTCTCTCTCTCTCTCTCTCCCTCCCTCCCTCCCTCCCTCCCTCCCTCCCTCCCTCTGTCCCTCTGTCTCTGTCTCTGTCTCTGTCTCTGTCGGTCTGTTTCTAGGTAGGCCACAAACTCAACCGTGTAAGGACTTTAAAATTCAAACTTTTCTCCTGCTCCCTCTTAAGTGCTGGAGTTACAGGTGACCAGGTGGTGCTGAACAGCAGCCCCAAGGCTTGATGGGTTCTACTATCAGAGCTATAGCCCTAGCTCTCAGTGTTTTGTGAGAAGCCCAGATTCCTTCTCACGTTTCCTTCAAACTCCTTTGAAAAAAATTAAGATGGTAAATTTTTTATTATGTGTGCATACTTTATTTTATTAGATTTATTTCTTTTATGCATATGAGTACACTATTGCTCTCTACAGACACACCAGAACAGGGCATCAGATCCCATTACAGATGGTTGTGAGCCACCATGTGGTTGCTGGGAATTGAACTCAGGACCTCTGGAAGAGCAGTCAGTGCTTTTAACCACTGAGCCATCTGGCCAGCCCCGTGTGCATACTTTAATAATATCAATTTTATTATGATAAAACCAACATAGGGCTCTCTGCTCCTCCCTGTTCCAGAGACAGCCGTGTCTTTTTGTGCAGTGCCAGCTTCGTCCCGTAGACAAAATGGTGAAGGTCGGTGTGAACGGATTTGGCAGGATTGGGCGCCTGGTTACCAGGGCTGCCTTCTGCTCTGGATCTGGCAAGGTGGAGATTGTCGCCATCAATGACCCCTTCATTGACCTCAACTACATGGTCTACATGTTCCAGTATGACTCCACCCACGGCAAATTCAATGGCACAGTCAAGGCTGAGAATGGGAAGCTTGTCATCAACGGGAAGCCCATCACCATCTTCCAGGAGCGAGATCCTGCTAACATCAAACGGGGTGATGCCGGTGCTGAGTATGTTGTGGAGTCTACTGGCGTCTTCACCACCATGGAGAAAGCTGGGGCCCACTTGAAGGGTGGGGCCAAAAGGGTCATCATCTCCGCCCCTTCTGCCGATGCCCCCATGTTTGTGATGGGTGTGAACCACAAGAAATATGACAACTCACTCAAGATTGGCAGCAATGCATCCTGCACCACCAACTGCTTAGCTCCCCTGGCCAAAGTCATCCATGACAACTTTGGCATCGTGGAAGGGCTCATGACCACGGTCCATGCCATCACTGTCACTCAGAAGACTATGGATGGCCCCTCTGGAAAGCTGTGGCGCGATGGCCGTGGGGCTGCCCAGAACATCATCCCTGCATCCACTGGTGCCACTAAGGTTGTGGGCAAGGTCATCCTAGAGCTGAATGGGAAACTCACTGGCATGGCCTTCCGTGTTCCTACCCCCAACGTATCAGTTGTGGATCTGACATGCCGCCTGGAGAAACCTGCGAAGTATGATGACATCAAGAAGGTGGTGAAGCAGGCCCACTGAAGGGCATCCTGGGCTACACCGAGGACCAGGTTGTCTCCTGCGACTTCAACAGCAACTCCCACTCTTCTACCTTTGACGCTGGGGCTGGCATTGCTCTCAATGACAACTTTGTAAAGCTCATTTCCTGGTATGACAATGAATACGGCTACAGCAACAGGGTGGTGGACCTCATGGCCTACATGGCCTCCAAGGGGTAAGAAACCCTGGACCACCCACCCCAGCAAGGACACTGAGAGCAAGAGAGAGGCCCTCAGTTGCTGAGGAGTCCCTACCCCAACACTGAGCATCTCCCTCACAATTTCCATCCCAGACCCCCATAATAACAGGAGGGGCCTAGGGAGCCCTCCCTACTCTCTTGAATACCATCAATAAAGCTCACTGCACCCACAAAAAAAAAAAAACAAAAAAACAACATAGGATGAAATCTGCTCTCGGATTTTGTTGGTTGCTTCTGGGGTTTTTTTTGTTTTTTGTTTTGTTTTGTTTGTTTGATGGGTTTTTGGTGCATTTGTTTTGTTTTGTTTTTCTTTTTTGTTAAAGATTTATTATTTTCTTATCTATTTATTTATTATATCTAAGTACACTGTATTTGTCTTCAGGCACACCAGAAGAGGGCATCAGATCTCATTATTGATGGTTGTGAGCCACCATGTTGTTGCTGGGATTTCAACTCACGACCTTCAGAAGAGCAGTCAGCACTCTTAATCGCTGAGCCATCTCTCCGGCCCCTTGTTTTGTTTTTCAAGACAGGGTTTTTTCTGTGTGTCCTTGGCAGTCTTAGAACTCATTTTGTAGACCAGGCTGGCCTTGAACTCAAAGATCCACCTGCTTCTGCCTCCTGAGCACTGGTGACTCACAACCATCCGTAACGGGATCTGATGCACTCTTCTGATGTGTATGAAGAGAGGAATAGTGTACTCATATGCATAAAATAAATAAAATGATCTTTAAAAAAATAAAATAAAAGCATTTTTTAAATTTATTTATTTTATATGAGTACACTGTAGCTGTCTTCAGACTCACCAGAAGAGGGCATCAATCTCATTACAGATGTTTGTGAGCCACCATGTGGTTGCTGGGAATTGAACTCAGGACCTCTAAGGAAGAGCAGTCGGTGCTCTTAACCACTGAGCCATCTCTCCAGCCCAAATAAAAGCTTTTAATCCCAGCACTTAGGAGGCAGAGGCAGGCAGATTTCTGAGTTCAAGGCCAGCCTGGTCTACAGAGTGAGTTCCAGGACAGCCAGGGCTATACAGAGAAACCCAGTCTCCAAAAACCAAAAACCAAAACATAACAAAACAAAGCAAAACAAAAATTAAAAAAATAAAATAAAGTATGCACAGATATACATGCTTGCTGCCACAAATCCCCTGGGACTTACAATTGTAAGCCATCATGTCAGTGCTGGGAATTTAACCTAGATCCTCTATAGGAACATCCAGTACTTCTAACCACTGAGCCATTTCTCCAGCCCATCTTGAGAAGTTCTTAACAAAAGTAGCTAAAAATGAGTCTGTAAGTCACAGATTTTCTAAACTTGTTGGCTGCCTATCGTTACTGATAATATTTTGTCTACAACATTGACTTGAGGTGTGGCCAGAATGGAATCTTCTTACAACAAATCTGTCCTTTCAGCATCTTGGAAAAACTGCAAAATTGCATGTTATTATTTTGTCTTTAAAAATAGAAATAGAAGCTGAGCGATGGTGGCACATGCCTTTAATCCCAACACGTGGGAGGCAGAGGCAGGCAGATCTCTGAGTTCAAGGCCTACAGAGTGAGTTCCAGGACAGCCAAGGCTACACAGAAAAACCCTGTCTCGAAAAAAAAAAAAAAAAGAAAAAAAGAAAGAAACATAGTCCCTCTGGCGCTGTCTCTCTTCTCCCTCTTCTCTCTGCTACTGCCCCTTCTCTCCCTCTCAATTAAACCTCTTACACATGGGGAAAAAAAGAAAAGAAAAGAAACATAAGCTGAGCAGTGGTGGTGCACTCCTTTAATTCCAGCACTTGGGAGGCAGAGACAGACGGATTTCTGAGTTCCAGGACAGCCAGGGCTACTGAAAGACCTAAGGTATTTCGTTTTGACAGAGGATAGAGACTATAACTTGCCATTCTCTGTGCTAGCAAGAAAAAAAAAAGCATTCAAAAGTCAGCAAGCTAAAGAGCCTTGTCTGAGAAAAAGAATTCCAGTTAAATTTGAAGTGCTTTGACTTCTATTGTCACTGATCTGTTATATTCTTGACAGAGATAGCTTCCTGAAATATCATTTTAACTTTAAAGAAATGTCATTATCAAGGGACTGGGGAGATGGCTTTGTGGTTAAGAGCACTGGCTATTCTGACAGAGGAGCCAGGTTCAGTCCCCAACACCCAGGCAAAATACCCACATACACAAAATAAAATCTGGTAAAACCAACGACAAAAGATTACAATGGAGCTGAAAAATAAAAATCAAACATTTGGCTGGAGAGATGGCTCAGTGGCTAAGAGCACTGAATGCTGTTCCAGAGGTCCTGAGTTCAATTCCCAGCAACCACATGGTGGTTCACAACCATCTGTAATGCGATCTGATGCCCTCTTCTGGTGTGTGTGAAGAGAGGGACAGTGTAATCACATAAATCTTTGTAAAAAATCATTTACTTATTTGTGTGTGTCTCCATGAATGTAAGTACATGTGTGGGTGGGTGAACATGCCTGAAAAGGCACGCAGAGGTCACCAGATCACTTGGAACTGAATTTAGAGATGTTTTTGGCATCACTCATACCTCCTCCAGTTTGTTATGGGTGCTGGGGTCTGAACTCCTGTGCTCATGCTTTGTGCAGCAAGCACTCTTAAGTGCTTAACCATCTTTTTAGGGCCACATCATTTTTCAATACATGAAATAACATCCCTCACCCCAATGCCAAGGTTGACCTAAAGCTCCCAAAAGATATGTTTGCAGAGCTGGAGAGATGGCTCAGTGGTTAAGAGCACTGAGGTCCTGAGGTCCTGAGTTCAATTCCCACCAACCACATAGTAGCTCACAACCATCTGTAGTAGGATTGGATACTTTTTTTTTTTTTTTTTTGTTTTTCGAGACAGGGCTTCTCTGTGTAGCCCTGGCTGTCCTGGAACTCACTCTGTAGACCAGGCTGGCCTTGAACTCAGAAATCCGCCTGCCTCTGCCTCCCAAGTGCTGGGATTAAAGGCGTGCACCACCACCGCTCAGCCCCAATCTGCTTTTATACCATTTTAATTACATGCAAGTAATAAGGTCAAGCAGTACAATAAACACAAATAGTCAAGGAAGAAGCAAGGCAAAAAACAAAGTCCTGTGATCACTCCCGTGATCACTGTTTCTAGGGGTTCTCAGGATGACCGAGATATCTCAGCCTATTTCCCAGTCCTAGCCCAAAGTCATATTCTTGCCTGAAGCCTACTTCTTTGTTCTAGCCTAAAATTAGACCCAGCCTGTGCTTACATCATTGTCATGACCCAAAGTCAGATTCCTGCCTGAAGCCCATTTCCTTGTCCTTGGCCAATGTCAGATTCCTGCCAAGTGGCCCCAAAAGCTCTTCACAGTGTATACAAACAAAATATTTTTTTTTAAAAGATGTGTTTGCTTTGTTATCATGGGTCACTGTCAGGACATGGCACTCCCAGATTCATGTCATCCTATGGAAAGAACTGACAAACTGCACATAGATTGCACACAGAGAAGCAGAAAGTAAACTTTATTCGAAGCAAAGTGATATTCCAGATCAGATAAGCTGCAGGCCAGCAGTGCCCTACTGAGTTAGAATACTCAGGGGGTTGTTTCTTGTTTGGGTTCTCGTTTTCTGAGGTCGAGGAGGAGGAAAAGGGACTGGTTGTTAAGAGGGCCTAGAGTGAGACGTTTTCTTTTTTGAGTTGATAGGTAAGATTTTGTAAGCTTTTGCTCTGGTCTTTTCCCATGATGCATCTGGTTTTAATAATATGAGAACCCAATCATGCATATGCATAAAATGACAATTAAGAATTTTTCCTAAATGCTTAATCCAAGAATACAGTTTGCTAATTGAATATGAATTCAAAACTAGTTCTGGCTGTATTGGCCCTGTTTCCCTTATCCAAATACATTCTGGAAGATGTTTCAGTGGAAACTAACCAAAAAAGGTGAATCACTGGGTTGGGCTTGGTGGTGCACTCCTTTAATTCTAGCACTCACAAGGCAGACATAAGTGGATTTCTGTGATTTCAAGATCAGCCACATCTATATAACAAGTTCCAGGACCATGATTGCCAGGACTAAACAGAAAAAGTCTATTAAAAAAATGTTATAGAAGTTACCTAAAGATTGCTCCAGTAGAATAAACTTATTCCACTGTTTCACTTCAGAGTTTGTGTACCCTTGCGTGCGTGCGAGTGTGCGTGCGCATGAAGAAGCTTGTGCTGGTCAGAAGACAACTTTAGGGAATTGGTTCCCTCCTTCCACTGGGGATTTGAGGAATCAATTTCAAGTCATCATATTTGTGCCACAAATGTGTTTACCCACTGGCCACTTTGCAAGCCCTCCATTATTTGGAGGGTGTAACTGCATTAAATGTCCTAAGTAGCTAGGAACACTGCTCTAAGAGGGGTGTATGCATACTGCTTGATACAGGTGAGGATCTGAAATTGCTCAGTGTATTGTTTGAGAAAGAGTGTGCATAACTTAAGCCAAGCAGAGCCTAGGAGTTGCTCAGCTCTATCTCTGAGCATGCCTGCTTCTGCTCGTGGTACTGGGAATTCAGAGACTGAGTTAGATGCTTACCACCTCTTAGTAAGTCTCCCTCGAGAGCCTTGAACTCACTGTTCAGCCCAGGAAGTCATTGCCCTTTTAATCCTCCTGTCATAGCCTTCAAGTGGTTGGAATTACAGGCCTATACCACCAGGTCTGCAGCTGGACATGGTGGCAATCAGGAGGCAGAGGCAAGCAGATCTCTGAGTTCCAGGCCAGCTAGGTCTTCAGAATGAGACCCAGTCTCAGAACAACAATGACAGAAAGAACTGCATAAAATTGGGCTGGCAAGGTGACTCAGTAGGAAAGGCACTCACCACTGTGCTTGACAAGTCGAGTGCAATATCCAAGAACCAAGTGGAGGAAAGGGAAAAACGAGTCCTGAATCCTGCAAGTCATGCTCCAGCCTGCATGTACATTCACATACCCACACTGAGGCTCATGGACCACACCCAATGAACAAACGAATGAATAAATAATTTTCTTTTGTATATGGTTTTTTTGAGATGGGGGTTTCTCTGTAATTCTGGCTGTCCTGGAACTAGCTCTGTAGACTAGGCTGGCCTTGAACTCTTAGTTTCACAGTAACTTGTCACGCCATGCTTGGTTGATATCCCTGGGAGAACTGTTCTTTTCTTTCTTTTTTTTAAGGAACTGGAGGAGGAGGAATGGATCTGTGGGAGAGGAGATGAGGAAGAAGAATGGGAAGAGTGGAGGGTGGGGAAACTGATCAGGATTTAATGTATGAGAGGCTAATAAAGAAAAAAAAAAAAACTAAATCCAATCCTTGGAGAGGTGGCTCAGCAGTTATGAGCTGGCTGCTCTTCTAGCGGTCCTGAGTTCAATTCCCAGCAACCACATGGTGGCTCACAACCATTTGTAATGGGATCCGATACCCTCTTCTGATGTGTCTGAAGACAGCTACAGTGTACTTATATAAAACACATAAATAAATCTTTAATTTATGTGAGCCGGGCAGTAGTGACACACGCCTTTAATCCCAGCACTTGGGAGGCAGAGGCAGGTGGATTTCTGAATTGGAGGCCAACCTGGTCTACAGAGCGAGTTCCAGGACAGCCAGGACGACACAGAGAAACCCTGTTTCGAAAAACCAAAACAAGTAAAAAAAAAAATTACTTATGTGGTGATGGTAATACAACACCTTTAATCCCAGCAGTTCGGAGGCAGAGGCAGGCAGATTTCTGAGTTTGAGGCCAGCCTGGTCTACAGAGTGAGTTCCAGGGATACACGAAGAAACCCAGTCTCGAAAAACCCTGTCTCATAAAGCAAAAGAAAGAAAGAGAGAGAGAGAGAGAGAGAGAG
>JADRCD010216205.1:32600-47750 GCA_019843815.1 Montemys delectorum
AGGGGAGGAAGGAAGGAAGGAAGGAAGGAAGGAAGGAAGGAAGGAAGGAAGGAAGGAAGGAAGGAAGGAAGGAAACGAAATGAGGCACAAACCTTCATCTCAAGGCTGGACTAGGCAACCAAGAAGGAGGAAAAGGGTCCCAAGAGCAGACAAAAAAAAGTCAGATCCTCCCCACCAACTCTTAAGGAGTTTCACAAAAACAAGCTACACAACCACAATGTATATGCAGAGGACCTAAGTCAGACCCATACAGGACCCATGGTTGTTGTTACAGCCTCTGTGATCCCCTGGGAGCCCTGCTTAGTCATCCTGTGGACATGCTCTCCTTGTGTCCTCCACCCCTCTGGCTCCTGCAATCCTTCTAGCCCCACTCCTGCGGGGTTCACCTGGCTCTGCTTAGTGTTTGGCAGTGGGTCTCTAAATGCTCCAGAATGGGATTGAAAGAAGGGGTTCCGTGGGAGTAAGAGAGATGAGAGGATGTAGTCATAAAAAATGGTTTAAACTATATTAAAAATGTAAGTAACTGGCAAACCTATTCCAAGAGTAGCAGCACCACATGATTAAGTTGGTGCCTAGTAACAGAAGGCAGAGACACCACTGAAAAGGCCCATTTACGTAGGGAGACTTGATACAAAGGAAGGGCTGTCTGTAGTTTGAATGTAGTCTGATCCCTCTAAAAATCAGGCTAAAATTTTGGGGGTGGAGAGAGATCCACTCGCTGGTTTTCCAAAGAACTCGGGTTCCATTCAATGAGAACTCACTACTGTCTATACTTCCAGTTCTAGGAGATAGGACACATTTTTTTTTATTATTATTTTTTAAGTTTTTTTTTATTATATGTAAGTACACTGTAGCTGTCTTCAGACAGCACCAGAAGAGGGCGACAGATCTCATTATAGATGGTTGTGAGCCACCATGTGGTTGCTGGGATTTGAACTCAGGACCTTTGGAAGAGCAGTCACTGCTCTTACCTGCTGAGATCTCACCAGCCCCAGATAGGGAATTTTTTTTTTTAATTGTAGTAATGGTCTTTTTTTTTTTTTCTTTAAAGATTTATTTATTTATTATATGTGAGTACACTGTAGCTGTCTTCTGACACTACACAAGAGGGAGTGAGATCTCATTCCAGATAGTTGTGAGCTACCATGTGGTTGCTGGGATTTGAACTCAGAACCTTTGGAAGAGCAGTCAGTGCTCTTAATCACTGAGCCATCTCTCCAGCCTGAGATAGGGCATTCTTATACATACATACACACAGACAGAACACCAAAGCACAGAAAATAAATCTTGGACACAAATGAGGAGGAGAGAGAGGGAGGAATAAGAGGAGAGAGGGTGAGAGGGGGGGAGGGAGGGAGAGAGAAAGAGAGGGAGAAAAGAGAGAGAGTCATACTGAACTTTAATTCCTATTATGAGGTATTAGAAACCAGAAACCTGGTCCGAAGAGATGCACATGGTGCACATGTGGAGGCCAGAGGACAACATTCAGGAGTTGGTTCCCGCCCCTGCCCCCCTGGGGAATCTGGGATTCAAAATCAAATCATCAAAGATGATGGCAACAGTCTCTACCAGCAAAGCAATCTGGCCCACAAATATGGTTCTACAATTATTTTTACATGTTTGGGCGTTTGCCTACATATATGTCTATAATCCACTTGTGGGCCTGGTACCCAACGAAGCCAGAAGATATTGAATTCCCTGTAACTGGAGTCACAGATAGTTGTGAGCTGCCATGTAACTCTGGGAATCAAACTCAGTCTCTGTAAGAGCAACCAATGCTCATAACCCTTAGCTGAGTCTGCAGCCCCAGCAAATGAGATTGCTGCGTTTTCCCTTCACTTGGTATCTCCACCACCATCATTACTCAGGATGGACCTAAGCTCAGGAAGTTTCTGTAGTTTTTCAAAATGCTGGGATTAGGCCAGGCGGTGGTGGCGCACGCCTTTAATCCCAACACTTGGGAGACACAGACAGGCAGATTTCTGAGTTCGAGGGCAGCCTGGTGTACAGAGTGAGTTCCAGACAGCCAGGGCTACACAGAGAAACCCTGTCTGGAGGTGGGGTGGAGTGGAGAAATGCTGGGATTAGAGGAGTGAGCCACAACTAGTGTTTTATTTTTTTGATGTTGAGCCATTCATTTACTCTGTTTTGTATTGACTGCTTGTGGATGTGCTAAGAAGTAAAATCTCCCACTTTTTAAAACTTAAATTCTAGCCAGTTGTAAGATAGGCTGGAAAGATGGCTCAGTGAGTAAGCACACTGACTACTCTTCCAAGGGACTTAGATTTAACTCTAATCATCCACATGATGCTTGAAACTGAACTCCATTTTCAGGGGATCTAACATCATCACCCTCTGACCTCCATTGGCAGCAGTACACACACATGAACACTCACTCAAACATGCACCAGCATACACTCATTCAGAGAAAATACTCACACTTCGAGCTAGGGAAGTACAACATAAGACAGAATAGCCCAGGTCACTTAAAAGTGCTCTGGGAGATGCCGGGGAGTGATGGCAGATGCCTTTAATCCCAGCACTTGGGAGGCAGAGGCAGGTAGACTTCTGAGTTCAAGACATACTGGTCTACAGAATGAGTTCCTGGACAGACAGGGCTATACAGAGAAACCCTGTCTCGGGCGTGGGGGAGTGCTCTGGGAGGAAAGCAGAAAATGGGCACTGAGAAGGTGGGACACCTGGTAGTGGGGTCTCATGTGGTTTTCCCCAAAACTCAGGAGACAAAGGCAGGCAGGTTTCTGTGAGCTGGAAGCCAGCCTGACCTACATAGTGAGTTCCAGACCAAACTGGAGCTACACAGTGAGATCCTGTCTGGAGGGAGGAGTGGACAGAGATGTCTAATTTTAGTGACATACCACCTCTAAGAAAAGCCTGCCTAGATAGCCTGGCGGTGGTGGCGGCGCACACCTTTAATCCAAAAAGCCAAAGCCAAAGCCAAAGCCAAAGCCAAAGCCAAAACCAAAAAAAAAAAAAAAAAAAAGCCAGGTACAAAGGCCCACAGAGCAGTTGTGAACTGCCTGAAGTTGTTGGATAAAGTGTTTCTGTCTGCTGGAAGAACAGCAAGTATTCCTAACCTCTAAGCAACTTCGGCAGTTCTTTTTGAGATGGTA
The DNA here is from genome assembly GCA_019843815.1 of Montemys delectorum. NCBI lineage: Eukaryota > Metazoa > Chordata > Mammalia > Rodentia > Muridae > Montemys > Montemys delectorum. The sequence goes on from JADRCD010216205.1 coordinate 35,732, forward strand.
TTTCTATGTACCCTCAACTTCCTCTGTAGACCCAACTGGCCTTAAACTCAAGAGATCCTCCTGCCTCTGCCTCCCTAGGGCTAGGATTAAAGGTTATCACCACCACCCCACTCCCACTCAGGGTCTTATGATCTACCCTTGGCTACTTCCTAACTTTCTATGTAAACCAGTCTCATTTGGAGTTCGACCTGCCTCTGCCCTGCAGTGATGGGATTAAAAGCTGTACATAACACCCAATTTACTTTTAACACTGGAAGGTCTTAATATATGAGTGACATAGCACACAAATGAAGGTCATGGGACAACTTGGAGTAATCATTTCTCTACCACGAGAATCTTGAGAATTCCTCAAACTCCAGATATCAAGGATTGATAGCCACATGAACTGACAGAAGTTGAAGTTGACATAACACACCTGTAATCCTGGTAGCCAGGATGTACAGGCGCATTGTGATCTGAAACACTTGCTCTCTTGCACTGGATCTGGATTTGATTCCCAAAGCTCTGATAAGGTCTGGTGTAACTTAGACCATATTTTGAAAAACTAAATTATTAACTGCTAAAAAAACAGAACCTAGGCCTGGCAAGATTGCTCAGTGGTAAAGTGCATTGGCTGCTCTTCCAGAGGTCCATGAGTTCAACTCCCAGCAACCATATGGTGGGCTCACTGGATCCAATGCCCTCTTCACATTAAAAAAAAAAAAAAAAAAAACTTTAAAAAAACAAAAACAACCTATTAGTTGAGATGGCACAAATCCCTCATCCTTGCTGCTGGCTGAGGCAAAATGACTATCTCAGGGCCACCCTAGTCTATGGGTCATATAAACATTTTTTCCTTAAAAAACAATCTGTGCTGGGAAATAGTGGCACACACCTTTAATCCCAGCACTTGGGAGGCAGAGGCAGGTGGATTTCTGAGTTCGAGGCCAGCCTGGTCTACAGAATGAATTCCAGGACAGCCAGGGCTACACAGAGAAACACTGTCTCGACCCCCCCCCACCACCACCACCACCAAAAAAAGAACAATCTGCAAAGAGTAATAAGCTACACGAGGTTCAGGGCAGCCTGGACTAAAAGCAAACAAAAACTTTCACTGTATAAACACAATCATGCTGACATAAAATACGTTACGTACCAGAAGGGAAAGGTAAGGATGATATCTATCCAATGAGCACTCCAGCCCTTACGCATTCAGTTGAGACATCTTTTATTGATTAAACAATTTACAAAAGCAACAATGAAAGAGCAGCTATAATAACAAAGTATAGTAGAGCTAAATCTTTACCCAAGATAGAAATCAATAGTTAATATTTGTAAGTCAGTAATGTACTACTACATAAGTATAAGAAATCTAAACAGTTGAAAGCTGTTCTTGGGGTCTGTGGCAGGGCATGGAATGTTCCCTTTTTTTAATCTTAGTAAGATTCCAAAGTGGCAGCACACCCTTTAATCTCAGCAGAGGGATCCAGAGGCAGGTTCCAGAACAACTAGGACTATATAGAGAAACCCTGTCTCAAAAACCAAAGCAAAACATTCCAAAGTAATCTATTTAAAAGTACAAAAAAAAATAGTGGGTGTGTCCAAAAAGTTTGCCTGACATATTTTTCCCATTTCATACATGATCAAAGTACACTCTCCCCACTGGCTTCTCCTGTCCCCTCCTGCTGAACACAAAATAAAGTACCTTACTTTGCTATCACCATGAAAAACATTTATATAAAACAGTACAAACTTGGATTCTAGAACATGGGTTACAAACATACATCTTTAGCTGGGCAATGATGGCACATGCCCTTAATCCCAGCAGTTGAGAGGCAGAGACATCCTGTAGGGGAGGAGGGTAGGAAGCCGTATGTGACAGACACCAGGGGTGGATACCCTAGACCTTAGGATGAAGGGATAGAGGCCAAACCCGAGGTGTTTTCAAGAGCAGTAAGTGCTAACTTAGGAATCCCATTCTCACTAGCTACATATGTACTTTGATAATAGCAACTACTTTAATTAAAAATTCTGAAAGTGTGATCCTAACCCCCTGGATTATTCTATTTATTCTAAAAAACTAGAGACTGAAACCCATTATAAGTAATGGGTTTCACAGTATATACCAGTGCATTTAGTGGCTCCAACCTCAAAAGAATTCTTCCATGCTAGCTGACAGAACATGGCACCTGAGATTGGTACTTTATTGTATTGGGGAGCTAAGACTGTCTCAAACACAGCATGTAGTTGAGAATGACCTTGAACGTGTGATTCTTTCCTTACCTACGGCAAGTGTTTGGCTCACAGTATTTTTATTAAAGTATTTCAATCTTTAAAAAAAAAAAAAAATAAAAGCTGCTGGGCAATAGTGGGGCACTCCTTTAATCCCAGCACTTAGGAGGCAGAGGCAGGTCCAAGGCCAGCCTGGCCTACAGAGTAAGTTCAGGATAGCCAGGGCTACACAGAGAAATCCTACCTAGAAAAACCAAAAAAGTAAATCCTATAACCATGTATTGAACATATCATCGAGTCTTCTTTAAAAGGATCACAAAACTTCTACAACAATAAGGCATACTAAGTACCCTACAATCCCAGCACATGATTCAGTCAAAAATGAGTTACTTAAAACAGCACTGAGTCATGGATGTGGCTTAGTAACACAGGATCTTTCCAACTCCTCAGCAACACAACCCAAAAATCCTTAAGCCCAAATTTTTATCACATATTTACTAACTACATTTTGCCCGCCAAATTGCTATCCAAAAGACCTTTGGTATTTAAAAGTTATAATCATTATATCTTAAAGGTCCTGACCAGAACACCATGATTCAGATTTCAAACCTTACAAATAAACTCACTCCTTTATTTTCTAGAGTTAAAATGAAACTTACTCATAATGAGCTACTGAATAGCATCACACAAAAATGTTTCAAATACATTATGAATAAAGGTCTGGTAGGTACAGGTCTGTGAAACACTATTTGAGAGACTTGAAATATAATTTTAAGTTTCAGACAGACAGCATGGATCTTTTCATAAAACTTGGTGTCAGGGCTGGAGAGACAGAATAGTTCTTACAGCCAGGCAGTGGCGGCTCATGCCTTTAATCCCAGCACTTGGGAGGCACAGGAGGTGGATTACTGAGTTTGAGGCCAACCTGGTCTACAGAGTGAGTTTCAGGACAGCTAGGGATACACAGAGAAACCCTGTCTCGAAAACCAAAAAAAAAAAAAAAAAGAATAGTGCTTTCGCCGGGCAGTGTCAGCGCACACATTTAATCCCAGCATTTGGGAGGCTTAGGCAGGCGGGTTTCTGAGTTCAAGGCCAGCCTGGTCTACAGAATGAGTTCCAGGACAGGCAGGGATAAACAGAGGAAACCCTGTCTTGAAAAACCAAAAAGAATACTATTTGTTCTTGCAGGACTGGTGTTCAATTCCCATCACCCACATGGTAACTGACAACTGCATGTAACTACAGCCCAGGGGATTTGACATCCTTTTCTGTGTAAACGAAATATGCCTATAGTATACATGCACATTCAAAATGCCCACTCACACACACATATATAACGTAACGTTACTTAAATTCACTTACATTTTTAAGTAAGGGCTTCTGTGTCTAGACTTGGCTGGCCCTGATCTTAGAAATCTGCCTGCCTCTTGCTTCCTATGAGGTGGGGATTACATACCATCTCTGGACCTGGTTTTCTCTCTCTCTCTCTCTCTCTCTCTCTCTCTCTCTCTCTCTCTCTCAAGAGTTGTTTCTTTATTAAGCTGGAGAGGTGGCTGACAACCACCTGTAATTACAGCTCCAGGGGATCCAAACATCTTTTTTGGCCTCTACAGACAGCTGCATATTCATGGACATAATTTATATGTATGCATGATGCCATACTCAGGAGGCAGAGGAAAGGGAAGCTCATGGACAACCTATTCTTCACTCTTCTAGGACAGGCTATAGAGATATACTATCATTAATAAGAATAAAGGAGGAGAGCTGGAGGTGCTAGTGGTAGAAGTAAGATGACACATCATGTAAAAGTTATGGAGAAAGAGAAAACATTAAGTACACACTGCAATTAAATTACTTCGATCACTGCTAAGATTTAAAGACTTATCCAGTTTGTTACCTAAAAAGTGGCAAGTATCGGCATATAAACACAGGAACAAGAGATGATGAAAAGAATCAAATTACTTGGGAGACAAAGGCAGGTGAATTTCTGAGTTGAAGGCTAGCCTGGTCTACAAAGTGAGTTCCAGGACAGCCAGGGCTACACAGAGAAACCCTGTCTTCTCGAAAAAACAAACAAAAAGAATTAAATTTATCCTCAGCTTTGTGGTGTACACCTTTAATACCACCACTAGACAGACGAAAGTAAGGGGGATTTCTGGAGTTCCAGGCCAGTAGGACACACACACATCAAATTCCATTAACAAGGATACAGAGAGCTCTATCAGTGCAAATATGTGTATTTGGGTTGAAGAACACACTCTAATGTTCCTGAGCCAGGAGAGAGACATATCAAAATATCACATACACTATTATTTGTGTGGGAAATTTTTATTTTAAAATAAACGACCAAATTCATATATCACACCGTTCCAATGTTAATGAATTAAAGGCTAGCATTTAATTACCTTTAGCAGACTTAGTTATATAAAAGATGATATAATGATTTTTGCTCATATACCATTTATCATACACAGGTTAGCAAACTTATTCTTCCTTCTGGTGCTACGCTCAGATCCTCCATACAATCACATCCCCCACATGATTTTGCTCTTCATTTTCTCCAAATCCAACTGACACTTGTCAGGAGTAACCTAGAGACTAAATTAAAGACATGCATACCCATTTCTTTAACTTTTCAGAAAACAATGCTGTAAAAAAACGACATGTGTCAGAAATAAAATTAAATCCTTTTCATTTTACTTGTCATACTTCTGTTACCAACAGAGCTCCTACTAACCACATATGAAAACAAAAAAGCTGTCCTCTGAACTATCTACATACCCCCGATGTAGGTGATAATTCTCACCATTGGGGGTGGGGAGGGGGCACACAATCATAAGAAATAAGAAAGCGCTCTTCCCACCACCATACTCCAACACTGGCCTGCACTGGCTCAAGGATGAACAAAGTGTAACCTACAATGGTAAGTTACAAATGTCTGAAGTTCCACTCCACTCTAATCAGACAATCTTCTTCTGGCCAAGAGAAAACTGCATGTGGGTGCACCACAGACAAATAAAAATAAACCTTAAATTATGCACTGATTTCCTATTACAAAAATTAGAATGGCTCTCTCCCTCTGTCACCATAATTTTCTTATTTATAAATGGAAATGTAAAAGAAAAGTATTAAGTAAGCTCTGGGTCAATATTGGGTTGTCAGAAGAAGAGCCACTTATTGATACACACCAAGGAAAGTTTTAAATATAAAATTAGATTTGAAACTACCATACAAAAATCTCCTAAAAACAAAAAGAAAAACCAAATCAGACAAGTAAGGTACATTTCAGTTTAATCATTGAATACATAGATTTGGAGAAAACGTTAGATATACATATAAAGTCCTAGAAGGACTCACTTCTAATGATCTTGGAATACAGTTTGGGAGCTCACCTTTACCAGTACTACATGCATTTGAAGTTACATACTTACCAACTGTCACTGTCTGCTTATCCATGCTAGGAAAGGACAGAGTTCCTTAGAAATTTATTTCACTTTAAATCTAAAGACACAAATTTAGGCTCAAAACTTTGTTGAGAGCTCATCTATAATACATTAACATACATACTCAGACTTTAGAAAACAAATATTATCTATACTAAGGGAGGAAAAGGTAGATTTATTCACAAAGGTCATAGCAGAAGTACAATATATATACAAATCTAGAATCTAGTTAAAAACCACAGGGAAAGAAATCTTTATGTTACAGGCTAATCAATAAACAAGACAGTAATAAATATTTGTAAGCTAATTTTCACAGGTAAACAAGTGCTAGAAACCTGTATTTGTTCTGCAAGCTTTCCATGCAGGGTTGGAATGATTTATGTAGCTCAGTACTCAAGAGAATACTATTATAATACAATCTATTATTTTGTTAACCTACACAGCGGGAAATTAGTACTGGGGGGAAAAGGTAATCTCTGGTTTTTGAAAATATATGTATCTTTTAATTATGTGTTTTATCTATATGAGCACAAAGCACAGGGTGTCAGATCCTGAAGGATACTGGGAACCTGAACAACAAATGCATTACACATTTTTTTTTTCCTTTTGGGGTGGTGTCGGGGGACTCCTTTACACAACCCTGGTTGTCCTGAACTCAGAGATCAACTTGCCTCTGTCTACAGAGTGTATATGCTACCACACCTGGAGTATCACATAGTCTTAACTATTGAGCCATCTCTCCTGTTCCTACATTTTCTTAAACATTAAAAAAAAAAAAAGAGAGAATCCAAATAGGCAACATAGGGAAATATCTTTTGGTTCTGATCCAAGCTTTGAAAGTTGACTGCTCATTTCAATAACTGTCACCTTCCAGCTAGCTTAAAAAAATAAAACTGTGATACAAAAATTATAAAGCAGTACTCACCAGAAAGGCAGCTCTAAAGAGATGGTTTTAAGGAAAACCATTTCCACTGTATCTACGCCATTCTTATAAACTGTGAAAGGCAATAAAACTTAAGCCCTCAGGCAATTTTACAATCAAAAAAGCAAAATAGGGGAAAATCTCACAGAATACATTTTTACTACTGGCTGCTAGACGTAGATCATTAAAAATTTAAACAAATCCTATTATTCCCAAATAATAATAATGATCTAATCAAAGGCTGGCTAATCACCATCCAACTTACTTTTACTGGTTAAATCTCAAGCAAGATGTACATGACTTCCTCGTCTTCCAAGAATTACTTTTATTTTTTAAAGGAAAAAAAAAAAAAAAAAAAAAAAAGACAGGGAGTCATTACACAGCCTAGCCTGGCCTTAATTTATACTACTTCTACCTTTGCCTACAGAGTTCTGGGATTAAAGACGTGCACAATTGTGCAGGGTTCTGAATGTGCAGTGAGCTTCCATACCAGTGACAAAGTGGCACACTAATGTCATTTATACCTTACAGAGACACACAAATTATATTACCACGATATTTAAAGCTTTATAGGTTGACTCATACTGTAGAAAGTAAAGGATAACAACCACCAAGGAGCAATTTACAGCAGTGGATCTGAAGCCTTGCATTACCACCGTGGGTTTCTTCTCTCTTTATATAGGAAGCATCTACATAGGTCAAGACCAACCGACTATGAAGGAGCAGCATTACATCTTTATTACAATGGAGGTCCCCAAACCTAAAGCTACATTTGGTCCATGAACTGAGTGAGAACATCCAATGGACCTATTACTTGTACTCACATTTAAGTAACTGCACAGCAGTTTTCTTCCTTACGTGCCTTAAATGGTTATGTTTGTGGGGTTGGGGGAAAAAAAAAAGGAACATCAGGTACTTACAGATTAAACTAACCTGTACTGGCAGGGCTGTGGGGTTTTTCTTCTCTACCAGTAAGTAGCAAATGCTGAAATTCTGCTGCTAGTTAACAAAAACACAAATTGTATTAAACTGAGGAGTTCAACCCATACTTAAAAAGTCAATGTGCATTAATTTCCTCAGAGCCTGATAGCAGTACATTTTAAAAGGTTCCCTACGCTTAATAAAGATTACTTTCCATTGGCTACTGAAATTGAGTGATCTTGAAAATGAGCTAGCAACACTGAAGTAGCTCTTGGACATGCTTTCATTTTAATCAATAATGTATTCAATGTGGGAAGTTAAGTGTACTGAAAATCTTGGTTGCAGAAAAAGGCAAGGGGCACATGTATTGAAATGCAATTACCTCCTAATTTCAATTAGACAAACTTTACAGCCAATTTTAACTTTAAATTGTCATGAAATTTTATTAATCTCAATCTTAAAAAATGTCTACTTCTCCAAGTATAGCTGGTAGAGGGGAATTAACTCTAAACAGATGACCTGTTTCTGATTCAAATGGTAAGAACTATAATTCTTTTCTTGGCCAACTAGGGAAAGTAAGCAACCCTTGAACAGATAGTGAAAATGATTATTTTCACATAGGATTAGCAGACTATCTTTAAAACAAAACAAACAAACAAAAAATCACTAATAATGATCTTTACCAAAATAAAAGGGTATAGTCTTAAGGAAGTATTCTTATTTTCATAGCATTTAAGTTTCTTAACTCTAAACCTACCAAACAATAGTTTCTTTCCCACATAATCAGTATCCATTAATGTATAATGTATTGGGGAAACGAATCTTCATTCTTCTTTTTCTTTTCTGTTTTTGGTGCTGGGGATTGAAGCCAGGGGGTTCATGTATGCTTAACATGCACTGTGCCACTGGGCCAGCTTCATTCTTCAAGTAAGGCAATCAATGAATTTCAAAGGTAAAAACAGATTCTTTAACCATAATAAAGGCCTAATAGCAAGACACACAAAGTTCCCAGATAACAACACCAGAGGGCTTAGGAAATGCCAAGTTCGGGTATTCAAACTGCCCGTGACCTTACAAATCACAGCAATGGCTGGAGTCCAAGTAATCCTTTAAAACAATGCACACACATTTATCCCCTTGGCAATGAGTTTGTCCAAAATAACAACACACACAAAAAAATTGTCATATTCATCCTCAAGATCCTAATCCATCAAAGTTAATATCCACTGTGCCAGTTTTAGTTACACAGTATTCAATACATTTAACTTATTTAAACAAAAATTGAAATTATGTTTAATGAACGCTCTATTTTAGGTTGTATACCATTACTTTGGGAATCTAAATATCCATTCCTAAAGAAAAAAAAAAAGCTGATAGAGAAAAAAAGAAAATCAATTTAATTCTTTCAAACTAATTGAATTTTAAATTGTTATTCAAAGCTGAAGATGATTATTTCCTTTGGAGGAACAAAATTTTAATGAATGTAAAGCACTTAGGAGTAAAAATAGTGCTTATTTAAAACAATTTTTTAGAAGTTTTTTTTTTTAAGGACACAATCTCATGTACAGCTGGGTAGTGTGAACTCATACATTCACAGAACAGGCTGACTCCACGAACCTCTCCTCTGAGTATTAGAATTAAAGTGCACAGCACCACACATAGAGAAAAATGTTGTAACCCTTATTCTAACCCTGGCTGCCCTTCAACTTGCTGAAATAGCCCTGGTCTTGTCTCATCCTCCAGAGAGCTGGAACTATACCATATGCCTTAAAAGAAAATATGAGTTCTTTATTTTTTAACAAAACTGACAGGTAACATTAAAACAAAAACAAATCCCTAATGTTCAGCATAGGAAACCACTTGGTATATAAACAGCTCAACTTCAGGTTCTTAGCAGTTTAAATTAAACCTGACTTTCTCTAATTCCTATTAACTTATCTGAATAATTTAAAAGTGTTCTATTGAGGATGTCTAAGAGTTTAAGCTACTGGTTTTGAAAATTCAGTATTATGAAAATAAATTCAGAGATTACATGCGACTCTATACTATATTGTTAAAATGCTTATTTTACGAAGAATTATCACAAAGAAATTTAACTACTATAAACAAGATTATTAAAATTAAAAAATATTGACAAAGGTTAAAGAGAAAGGAAAATCCTCTGTTTCATTCTTGAGGAGGCCAGGACAGAGAACAGAGAATATTTTACTCAATATCATTTACTTGTACACCCCAGTCATTTCACTGACTATCCTCTTGGAGTGAATTTTCCATAAGCTACAAGAAAATTAGTTTCACTTTTGAAGACACCACTAGTATTACGTAGGTAGCTATTACCTTAAAAAACATGTATCAGATTTATTAAAAATTTAGGGCATTTACTTAGTAAATTCTAACCAATACAAATGTACAAATCCCACATTCCCTTACTAAACTATATCTGAACAAAGTGAATCAGTGTTATTTATCAAGTTTTACCTGTGTGCCTTACAGAAACCTGAAAACTACATAATTCTCAACTGGTTCTCTGGATCACAGAACTACAAAGCCTACATCTCCACCCTGACAGGGTCTTATACTCTGTAACCCACCCAGGCTGACCCCCCCAAACTCACAGCAATCTTCCTACCCCAAATTCCCAATTGTTAGGAATACAGCCAAGTGCAAAGAATGATTTTTGTATTCATTATTAAGCAAATGTATTGTCATTAGTAAACCGCTCCTCCACCTCTATATTCAAGAAAATAAGAACCTATTTTAATTTTAACTTAAAATTGGGTAAGGCAACTTCAAGGTATTTAGATATATACTAGAGCAGAGTGGATACAAGATAAAAATATACCTCCAGTCAGTTGTTAAATGGTGATAGGAATGAAATCCAAGGTCTTGTACATAGCACATTAGACAAGCACCCTATGACTGTACTATAGTGAAGTCTATTTAACAAGTCTAAAAAACATCTGTATTACTAAGTTATAAACAATCCAGTGGAACATTGTCATGGAAATAGTCGTTCTTAAAAAAGTATTAAATAAAATCTTGATAGGTGCTGGGGCTCAGGCCTTTAATCACAATACTGGGGAAGCAGAGAGGCAGGCAGATCCCTGAGTTCGAGGCCAGCCTGTAAACGAGAGTTCCAGACTGACAGCTAGGGCTATATATACAAAGAAACCCCCATCTCAAAAATCTAAAATTAAAGTATTCACAAGCAACAACCAAAAAAAGGATTAATCTGTTTCGAGCCTGATGTAAGGAATAAACAAGTTAGAAGCTACTTTCTGCCACCATCCCATTTCCCATAATAGTTCTGAACACCAAAATCAAAGCAAATTCTACTTGACATGTGGATATACTACTGGTGTGTGCATTACATAAAGCACTTCTCAGTAAAACCTGAAAATTTAACTTCCAAAATCATTCCAAACTAGTTCATATTCATCACATGACCCAATTCAGTTTTGTTACCTGGAAATTAGTTCTTTTTCCATAGAGACATGTAACACCCAAACCCTTTTAGAACACCACACCTGTAGTCTACACCCATACACACCACACAAGCACAGACAAATCACCTTCCCACTCATTACAGGGCTCTACATTAACATTTGCTCTAGTGTGGTGAGAACATTAAAGAGCATAAGCACTTCCAGATGACCTTACCACCTTGATGTTCTATATAAGCTTGAGATTTAGAACAAACTGCAGTATCCTGTGGCAATTCAAATAATTAAACTTATCCTTGAGGTTAAAGTTTGAACAAACAACAATGATTTTCCTAGAGGTCTAAATAAAAATTTGAATGAAGCATACCAGGTCTCCAAATCAAGAATGTAAAATTGTGAATTTACTAAGGTTCATGAAGCTTTAAATATTATGTAATAAAGCAATACTTATTTATGCTTATTAACACCACAGTCAAACGTGAATATTAATATAGAGCCTTCTCTGCCAAAGGAATATAAAAATCCTAAGTTTAATTAAATTTAGGGGCCTTCACCAAACTTGCTGCAAGTTTGGGGACATAAATATCCAACAGCCATAAAGCTGTGAAAGCCCCCATAAGTAATAAAATAAATCCCACTTGCCTCAGACTGAACAGGGCAACACTGAGACTCAGCCTCAGCCTGTCCTATGGCAGGGCTATAGAAAGAAGAAAATTTTAATTTTAGAAAAACATCACCCAATTAATTAAAAAAGACATGCATAAAATTGTTTTAAGTCCCACTGATCAAGCAAGCAATAGAAAAAGAGCAAGTCTTTTTGTCTACAACTGCATTGAGTCCAAACTTATTTCTTGGAGATTTTCAGAAGTGTTTCATTAAGCTCAGTTTAAGTTCAAGTGTAATCTGGTCAATAGGTGTTCTCCCCCTAACAAGCAGCATGAGACTACTATATGGAGTTCAATTAAGTGCTAACTCCAGAAGTCACTCGTCACTCAGAAGTAGATCCTCATCTGCTTGTCTTTATTAGTAGCTAAATAGAGTAGAAACTAGTGCCAGACTTTTTTTTTTTTTTTTTTTTT
>JADRCD010216206.1:0-25050 GCA_019843815.1 Montemys delectorum
TATGGGGTGTGGCATGCCTGGCTTGTGGTCAGATGACTGTGTGTAAGGTCCAGCTAGAATGCTGGGAGTTGGAGGCAGTGTCTGTCTGATAGAGCACACATCTCCTGCAGGGGCAGCTGTGAGGGATCTGGGCTGAAATCTGAGCCATGGTCTCAGGAGCAATTCACTGAACACCTTCCGTCCCTTTGAGCAAATGCTCAGTAGGTCTCCGAGGTTCAAAGTGATTCTGCTCTACTGGACTCTGGCTGTCAGAACTGCCCCACATTGTCACACATTCAAAACTCTCATGGTGAAGAAAACCCCTATTTTCTGACACCCTGATTCTGACATTTTGTCCTTGGTCTGAAGAAAAAATCAGAGTAAATACTGGACTACAATTTTCTTTGAATTTTAAATCACAAGGGAATAAGAGAGCATGAATGTGGACTTTAATATCTTTGTACTTTAATTTAGTCACTGAACTTTAATTTTTTCCAAGGAAATTCATGATGAGAATTAGTTTATATTTAAATGTGGGACATCTTCTAATTGGTATTTCATTGCTGAAATCTTTTAATGTTGTCACCAAATTTCATTGTAGAAACGTAAGAATCTATATTTAGAGTAGCTGCCTGATCTATTACCCAAAACAGATTTTTTTTTTAGAAAGAAAGGCATCTATTAATATTTATATGGGAACAACAGGTATAAACTTTAATTATTTCAGATGAATTGAGATATATAGAAATTCCAGAAGTATCAGGCAATTCAGGACATAATTAGGGAAGAAAAATGGAGTGGGAAATAGACCAAGCCTGCAAAAGATTTAATTACTTAAAAAACTCTTATCCACATAAGAATTTTTTGGCATAAATTCAGACTTCTCTAGCAATGGTTCCTGAAGGATCTCCCAGAGAGCAAATGGATGACAGTGCATCCAGCCAGGAAATCAGAAGTAACAGAAAGATTTTCTGATGGAGGACATTCAATAGAGGGTTGGTTGCCCACCTGATGGACAACTGAAAGAGCCCCAAAATGGTGAAGTATGGGGAAATAAAGGGCTGTGTCGTTCTTGGTTTTGGACAAGTCTCTGGTGACAGGGAGCAGAGTGTTCACCCTGGAAGTGTGGGTCTTCACCCTGAGAGCACCACACCCCTGGCTGACCACACACTTACGCGCAATGCACTGTGAGAGCTTATCAGTGCTGGGTACCTTCTACTTCCTGATACTTTTTTGTATTGTCCCATTCCAGTGTATATTTGTCTTCCCAAGACCTGGAGGAGGAAAAATTATTTAACCTGTGTGAATTTGGAGATAGTAAAGTGGACATACTTGGCTCTGCCTCTCTCTTCCCTTGGGAGCATATTCCATGTACAAAGTCAATGCTGCCCACCATCTCTTCATATGCAAACCTTACTCCTGAATCCCTTTAGCTAGTATGGATGAGCACATTCTCTATTCTGGCCACTGTTTTGGCCTCAGGGAACATCAGTCTGAACAGAAAAAGATAATGGTCATTGTCTTATAGGAGATACAGAAAAGAAGCCATACACATAGCCAATAAAAAAAAAATAACATGTTAAATAAATAGACAAAAAAGAGAAAAACACACACAGAAGTGCTTTCTCTCCTCAGATCCACAGTGTGGAGGGAGAGAACCAATCCAGCAGGCTGTCTTCTACTCTTCAAGAGCTTGCATGTGTGCACACATGTACACCTAATATTTATCGTCCAAATATAAAAGACTTAAGGATATTTTATCATTAGATATTATTATTATTGTGCTTTATATTTAAATAAAATGTGATAAAAAAACTTTTAAAAGAAAAATCGGCAGTGAGATTGTTGTGGGGGATCAATACTGCTGAGCTGAAGATGTAGTATTAAGCAACATAGGAGAGATGAGCTTCCAGAAGAAAACAGACTTGGATAGGCAGTTGGCTGGGGAATTCTTTTATCAGTGAGGGAAGAACTCTAGAAAGGACCAATGCTTATGTCTAGTATATGTGAGGGATAGTGAGGAGTGGTAAGCTTCACAGAAAGAGGACGGGTCTAAGAGGACATGGAGAGGTCCACAGGCCCACCAACACCATTGCAAAGGATAGCTGCTTACTGCTCAGAACTCTAACAGTCACTGACTTCTGGGGTGAATCCTAACTACTTTTTTCTTATATCTGAGCATCTTTTGTTTCCAGTCCTGAATAGTCACTGAGCAGCCGGCGTGGGCACAGCTTGTGGGACCAGGTAGCATCATCCATCTCTCTCATTTGAGCAAAGCTGTCAACGGAGTCTATACTTAGCATCTTAAGTAGTTTTGTCAGTATACCTTAAGTAGCTCACTCTGGTCCCTTACATCACCCTCACATCTCAAACAAGAGTTACAGCAGTGGCTCAATAACCTCAACAGATGAGCTTGTTGGATTTGTTTTGCTTTCTGCCCAAGGAGCATTCAGAGTCCTGTGTTCAGCCCACATCAGGGAAGATTTGGAGCCTTTCAAAGAGTCTGCAAAGGGGCAGGCATTTGCACAGCAATAAGCTCTTACTGGCCCTTTTCATTTTCATCTTCTTATGAGAAGTTTTTTTTTTTTTTCTGATGGAATTTTCCAGAAGTTATACTGCATGTCATAGAAAAACAGATTAAGTTCAGAAGCAAATTGAAGCCTCTCTTTTCCAGCTACATATTTGTGTGAGTCATGATTCTCTTTATATATTTCCATCAAAATAACATATTACAACAGATTGAATGCAAAAGTATGGGAATCCAGCTGTCATCTATTAAGCCAAACTTAAAGAGATTTGCAAAAAGTTAAAATATGTTACTCTCCACGCAAAGTATTTTTTGAAAATGAAATTGCTTTTCATATAAAGCAAATTGATTAACATAGAAGTTTGTTGTTACTTGTAAATAATTCATAAACATTAATTTTCCCCACAATTTCAGTTCTTAATAAAATAACACATATAGTCCATGTAAACACAAATTGTGGTTCATTTGGTATTTTTGAGGTTCTAAAACTTGAGAATGAGTGCCTTACAAGGTTTGATGCAGAAGCCCCTTGTCATTCTGTGGTAAACCCTTTAGAGGGTTGCTTTCAAACTTTATTTTCTTGTTCAAAGATATCATATAAGCACACAGCCATATATCCCAGCTCAGTTATTTTTGGAGTATATGTGCAAAAAAGCCTTTAGATTAAGGTCTACCTTCAGAGAAAAATACATTTTTGAAGTATTGGGGAGGACTTTGGTCAGATTAGGCAGGTACACCACCCCTGGACCACATCCCTAACTCTCCAGGAAATACACCTTGCCTACATGTATCTGGAGCGTTGTAGGAGGTGTGACACTGGATTCTTAGGAGAGTGTATTCATAGTCAGCTATACAAGGAGATCCTGTGTGTATGAGAAGCCTGCAGTGAAGTACCTGGGCTCTAATCCCAGGACACTTTGATGACTAGGTCCCAAGGACTGGTCCACTGAGGAGCTGTTGGCAGAATATCATTCACCTGGGCTAAATAGTGTGACCCCAATGAACCAAAACTTTGTGATTGGAATCCAGAAACCCGCATGTACAGCTTCCAGAGTGATTTTTGAAGTATCCAGTATTGGGACCTTTAGATCAGCTTTAAAAGTCTGTCAAGCAGTTATGGATATGATGTGATTTCCAGCAAACATTACTCCGGGCCATATACCGCAGCCTTGAACTACCTACCTTTGGTGATTAGTTCTCTGGAATTAGGGAGGCTCTATTGTAGAAGGCATTATATATTCTCTTTAGTCCATATGAAAGGCACACAAACCTGGTGCTTTATCTACAAGTTGTAAGCATAGACGGGGCAGGTTTTGGAGATTTTTCTAACTTACATTCCAGGCATGTATTCCTTGTTACTTGCTGTTTCTTCTGGTCTCATGCTCATAGTCCATCTCATCTCATGGCAGCCTCCTCTTCCCTTTGTCTCCTTTCCCTTCCCTCTTTTGGGCTCTCCTCAGATCCCTCACTCCATGCTCAAGTCTTGCCTTTCTCTCCCTACTGCACAATTCCAGGCTTTTTATTAACTTGGGAACAAGGTTTACAAACATCAGTTGGTGTACATGAGGGTCTCCTCACCGGGAGGCAACCAGATCTTGGGGGCTAGTATCTGAATATATAGTAGCACCAGACCAACCCCAGCCTTCTAGGTCCAGCCTTCCCTATTTATACAGCAAACCCATCCTGAGAGGTGCTCTGTGCTCCCTTTTGCTTAGGGGCACCATGTCAACAGGTCTATGATGTATCTACCACCACCTTCAGGATGAGGAACTATAGCTAAATGGGAGTAAGAAAGAGAGATCCTTTGGATAGGATGAACAGGAGGGTCCAGAAGCACAAGCCACATGGATGCAGGCCACTGTGCAGGGCAGGAAGAAAACAGAAGGTGGATATTGATTTCTGCTGAACTAACTCACAGGTCTTGGTAGAGGATCCAGGCTACTTCTGTCACCTTTGCTAAGTGTTGGCATCAGCATTCATACACTCAGTGGCAATGACTAATGATGTCTCTGTGTGCAGAAAAAGGTCTTGTGGCCATCATCCTGTTTTCTGCATATTTCAGAGACCCACTTGGTCACTTCCCTCTTGTCATGTAACTCTAATATAACATAAAATCCCTACTGACTTTACTGTAATGTGCCCAATCCCCAGTTCAGATCCCTCCACTTCTCACATGGAATTCCAATTCAGATTTGTATAAATAGTAATGTGTGTTTGTGTGAGTATGCACTCTTGCGTCCACATCTGTGTCTTCCTTGACTACTATCTACTTTAGCTTTTGAGATAAGCTTTCTCCCTCATTCATTCATGTCAGTTGGTGAGTAATCTCCAATTATTCCCCTGTTTCTGCTACTTCACAGCAGGGATTACTGGCATGCAACATTATGACCAGCTGCTTAGGTGGGTGCTAAGGAGGTTTCAAGCCCTATTGTCTGTAGGGGAAATGTAACTGCTATACACTAGCTTGAAGAGCAATGATGTTCTTGACAATAGAGTAGACAAATGTTAAATATGTCGTTTGACTTATTCAAGTAATTCAATTTTTAGTTAATTAATTCATCATCCTCAACTCCTTCCACAACTGTGGTGATTTGAATGGTCATTATCCCGATAGGCTCATGTATTTGAATGCTTGAGTACTAGGGAATGGTATTGTTTGAAAGGGTTAGGAGGTATGGTCTTACTGGAGGAAGTGTCACTTGTGGTGGGCTTTGATGTTTCAAAAGCCCAAGAGAGACCCAGCGGCTCTCTTTTCTTGCTATCTATGGATCTGAATGTACAACACTCAACCTCCTGCATGCCACCATTTTCCACACTGTGACAATAATGGACTAAATCTCTGAAACTGTAAGCAAGCCCCAAATGTCTTATTTTATGAGTTGCCATGAACATGGTGTCTCCTTACAGCAATGTAATACTAAGATAAGACAACATTCACTCTCCCTTCTCTACCCACTTGACTTTGTATCTTATCCTTTTTTTTAAGCCCATAAAATATAATTGATAGCTCCCATATAATTTTGGATGTGTCGCCTTCCACAGGAGTGTGGTCAGTTTACTGCGTGTCACATTCTTTTAAAAAAAATGGACGTCTTCTCCCAATGGTAATCAATTATAAATAGCGCTTCAACTACGGGTTGGACTTTGTGCCCACCTCCTCTCTCTGTAGAGAGCCGCACCCGAGCTGGCAGCCTAGGGCCAGAGCGCGCCAAGTCTCAGCCCATCTGCGCATGTGCTAGGGCCAGAGCGCGCCAAGTCACAGCCTATCCTGAGGCATCACATGAGGTAATGGGCAAGCAGCCAATCAGAAATGAACACGCCGCTCCAGGGTGTATATAAGCAGTGCCTTTCCAGGGCTCACTCTCTTCTCGCCACATGGTAATAAAGGTTTGCTGCAGAAGGATCCTGGTGTTCCACGTGCTTTCTTGCCGGCGAGAAAATAGCGCGGGCCACATCTCTCCATGCTGTGTGTTGGTCTGCAGTAAACTTTTACAGGCCTTGTGCAACTCATCAGATTTGTGGTGAGTTTACACATGAAACTGGCCCTCTAGCACTTACTCTTTCTGGTCCATCTTCAACAATGATTGCTGAACACTGACAGCAGGAGCTGTGTTAGGTGATTCAACTAGGAATGGGCATTCCATAGCCTTTTATTCTCTGATCATGGCAAGTTGTGGGTGTTTGTATTGATCATCATCAACTGCAAATAGATGATCTATAGATATAATGGTAAGTCATTAAGAGTCAGTTTACTCCCATATCTATTTATTATAATTATAATTATAGGTTCTCTCTAGGACCTGTGAACTGCCTAGCTACATGCCATTAGCCTACAAAGCAGTGCCAAGGTATGGGTTACAATTTATGAAGAGGGCTTTAAATCCAACCAGAAAGTAGGTGGCTACTCTTATGATTGTACTACTATTGTACCAGTAGACATGTCTGGCCAGGCCATTCAGTGCACTGACTTGCAGGCTATTCATTACAGTAACTTGCAGAACTCACAGCTGGGTAAGTGTGATGATCATTTTCCCCCTCTGGTACCATACATAGCACCACCCAGCGTTATGAAAACTAGCCAGGAGAAATGAACCTTCCAGGTCAGTACGAGCTTCATCTCTTTATGTTCTATGACTCAAGTATGTATTGTCTTCAGCAATAAGGTCTTCCCAGCAAGTTCTGGAAGGTATCTAAGAGGAATAGTAGTATCCTGTAATGTTTCAGGTCTATGGGACCTCACTGGCAACAACCTCAAAAGAGGTAACCCACTACTGTCACTGGATTTGTTTTATGTTAGTTTGTTGTATCTAAAAGAAGCATTGTCACCCACTTATAGGGTAAGTCTTTTATGTAAGTATTTCTCTCTCTGTGTGTATGTATACATACACAAACACACATGCACACATACACATACACACACTTTTACAGTAGAAGATTTTATATGATTTTTTTGTTTGTTTTTCGAGACAGATGTGTGTGTGTGTGTGTGTGTGTGTGTGTGTGTGTGTGTGAATTCTCTAGCACTGCCCCAGCTAGCTCATCCAGTGCCATAGTTGGCAAGAGGCAGGTTAAACTCTCTTCAATCCCTTGGGCTGGCTCACCCATGCCTTTGTTACTGGGGCTAGCTCTACTTTCCTTCCCTGATGAGGCACAATGTTTATTTTTCCAAATGTTGCAGCCAGTGAGGGACAGGGACAGTTCTCCAGAGTGTGGTGGCTGGTGAGAGGTGGGCTTAGCTCAGCACAGTGCCTTAGGCAGCAGTCCAGACCAGAGACATCTGCATGGCCTTTGTTGGTAACATGGGCCTGGGACATCAACACAGACCTTGGCTTCCATAAGACCACAGACCCAGCAGCACGGGCCTGATGTCCTCATGGCCTCAGATGACAGTGCAGGTGAATCAGGTCAGCACCTTGTCCCCCTCAGCAGCAACATGGTCCTCAGACATTCACGTGGTCTCTAGTGGGAGTCCAGACCACAGACATCTCCTTGGCCTTTCATGGTAATTTGGGCCACAGATATCAACACAGACCCCAGCTGCAGCAGGATCACAGAACCAGACATGGTCCTTGGCAGCAACTCAGGCCAGGACCTCACCATGGCTTCCTCATATTTGCCTGTTTCTCACAACTGTAGAGTCTTCTGTTCCACCTTTCTTCACAGAACCCCTTGGCTTCTCTTTCTTTTCTATTTTTCCACCATGTACTCCATCTTTCCCATCTCTTCATCACACATTCACCCATTGAGGTGACACCTGGGGGAGGAGCTTTGGTGTCTTTCTTCTGGGTGCAGTGGATCCTTCACAAAATTTTTTAAAGTTTTTTTTTTTTCATAGTTATTCCTTTCCATAGCCCATGCTTTACCTTGCCCAGCCCAATTTAATTCTTCGCATTTCGTTGTTCCTTTAACCTTTTAGGCCACTGTGTCCTGTCTTCCTTCCTTTGAAAGCCATGACATTTAAAAAATTTCTAGGCCTCTGTGTGTGTTTTAAATGAAAAACATATGTATGGAGATTCATAGCTAACATGCACAAATGAGAGAAAACAAGCAATATGCAGTGCTTATCCTTTTGTGTCTGGTTACCTCTCTCAGAATTATTATTTGCTATATTCAGCTTTATCCATTCACCTGTGAATTTCATAATTTCATTTTTTTGAGAGCTAAACATATCTATTATGTAAAGGTAGCACATTTTCATCCATTCATACATTGATGGAAATCTGAGTTATTTCCATTTTCTGCTGGTTGTGAATAGAGAAGAAGCGAATATAGATGAGCAGGTATCTCTATAACAGGATATAGAGCCCAAGAGCATAACTGCATTATCTGGTAGGCCTACAGTTTTTCCAGCTGTCACTGGTTTCCTGGCTGCACCAGTTGGCACTTCCACCATCAGTGAATAAACATTCCCCTTATCCCACTGACAGACCACCATCTGTTGTCATTTAGTGTTTTTGGGCTTATTCAATTTGAACAGAAGAAGGTAAAAATCTCAAAGTAATTTTGATTTGCATTTCTCTGATGGCAAAAGATGTTGGATATCAAAAAAAAGTTTCTCATTTATTTATATTTCATTTTGAGGACTCTGTTTAATTTTATGCCCCAATTTTTAAATGGGTTGCTTGTTTTTTGATGTTTAGAATTAAATTCTTTATATTTTTTTTAAATAATACTATGTCAGATGTACAGTTGGTAAAGACTTTTCCCATTTGGTAGTCTCCTCTCTCCTGAAATAATGGTGTCCTTTCTTGTACATAAGCTTTCTAATTTCATGATTAATGGATTATTGTTGGTCTTGATGCTCATAACCCCTGGGTCCCATAGAAAGTTCATTTTTATGTTAATGAATTTAAGTTTGTTCTCTAGTATGTTTTTTTCTTTTCTTTTTCTTTTTTCTTTTTAATAAGATTCAGGGTACTTTCTCTTATATAGAAGGTCTTGATCCATTTTGGATAGAATTTTATGCAGGATGAGAAGAATGTGGTTTCATTCTTCCATATGTAGCAATTCAGTTTGAATAGAACCATTTGTTGAAGAAGTCTTTCCTCATGTGTATTGATGACCACTTTTTAAAAAAAGTCATGTGACTCTGGAAGTATGGGCTTATGTGTATGGCCTCAATTCTACTCTATTAATCAATGAGTCTGTTTTTATGCCAGTACATGCTGTTTATAGTACGAGAACTCTGTAGTATAATTTGAAATCTGGAAAGGTTGTTGACACCTTCGGTTAATTCTTTTTGTAAAATTGTTTAGGATTATTCTGGGTAGGCTGATATTTCTTATTTTCATATAAAATTTAAGATTTTTTTGAACTTCTGTGAAATATTGTACTGGGATTTTGATAGGGATTGCATTGAACATGTAGATTCTCTTGGTAGAATGGTCATTTTCACAATATTCATTCTACTGATCAATGAGCAAGGGGTCTTTCCATAATCTCATGATGTCTTCTTCACCTTATTTTTCAATATATTAAGGTTTCCACTGTACAGGTTTCCTAGAGAAAATATCTTTTCTCTAAGCATGTTTTTCTAATTTTTCTCAGGTACTTGTGAATGTTTCCTCCATTTCCTTCCCATTGTGTTTTTCCTTTCAATATAGTGTATATGAAGGTTACTGATTTTTCTGCTAGTTCTATATCCTGCTACTTTGATAGTTGTATTTATTAGTTGTATAGATTATATTTCTAGTGGAGTCTTCAGGATATTTATCATATACAATCACATCCTATGCAAATAAAGGTATTTTGAATTCTTCCTTTGTGGTTTGTAGCCCTTTAACTCCTTTACTTTCTTCTCTTATTGCTCTAGTTAAGACTTGGAGCACTATACTGAACATCTCTATTCTAAGTCTCATTTTAGTGCAAGTATTTCAAGTTTTTTTCTATTTATGATGTTGACAGGATGCTTCCTGTATATTGTCTGTATGATTGATGCTCAGATATATCCCTCATTTCCCTAAATTCTCCAGGTCTTTTATTATGAATTGATGTTGGATTTTGCTAAAGAACTTCTGTATAAATAATGAGATTAATAGAATGATCATATGGTATCATAAATAGACTGTCCTAGCCTATTTGTCTGGTGCTTTTCATCTTTATAAACCATATTTTTACATATGTGTTACATATATTGAATGAACCTTGCATGTCTGAGATGAAGCTAACTCGATTGTGATACATGATATTTTTGATGTTTCCTTGAATATAGCTTGTAAGTATTTTATTTATACTTTTGCAACTCTGTTAACTAAAACTATTAGCCTGTAATTTTATTTTCTTGTTGGATCTTGGTTTTGTTATCAACTTGATACTGGCTTTGTAAAAGGAATTTGAAAATGTTTGTTTTATATTTTGCAAAATTGTTTGAAGATTGTGCTAGTTCTTCTTTGAAGGTCTGGTTCAATTTTACATTGAATTCATCTGCCTTTGGAGTTTTTAAGTTGGGAGACTTTTAATTATTGCTTTTACCTTATTCAATGTTGAGGGTATGTTTAAATTATTTACTTCACCATAATTAAACTTTTCTACATTGTATATATCTAGGAATCCCTTTATGTCTTCTAACTTTTCTTGGTTTGGTGGCACATACATTTTTAAAGAATGTCCCTATTACTTTTCTCAGTGTCTTTTTAAATGATTCCCCTTTCATCTTTAATTTTATTAATTTGGATACCCTCTTCCTTTCCTTTTATTTACTTAGCTAACAATTTGTTTATTCTTGTTAATCTTTAGCAAGAACCAATTTTTGTCTTACTGACAAAAGGTAATTTTTTTTCATTTCCATTTCCTTAATTTCATCTCTAATTTTGATTATTTTTTCCTATCTGTCTTTGGGGAGTTGCTTTTTCTTCTTAACCTAAGTCTTTTAGGCGCATCAATAGGACATTTATTTGTGAAATAGTTTCATCATTAGATCAGTTTCTCAAAATCTCTGTAGTTTTTTTTTTAAAAATTATTATTATAGGCTTTCAGTGATATAAACTCATTTTAGGATAGCCTTCATTGTGTCCCATAGATTTTGGTACATATTTCCATTTTCATTCAATTCTAGAATTAAGAAATTCTTCTTGATTGTTTCCACTTCAGTCTACTGTCATTCGGGAGTGTTTTGTTTTCCTTGAATTTGTGTGCTTTCCTGTTTTCCTATTTTTATTTAAAAATTTTATACAATATATTTAGATAATATTTTTCCTTTTCCAAACTCCTCCCACCTCCGTATCTCCTAACTTTATGTTTTTCCTCTCCCCTTTATGTTTTTTCAACACTCCCTTAAAAACCAAAATCAAAACAAATGAACGAACCCAGAAAGACCAGCCCCCCCTCCTCAAATAAAAAGTATCCAAGTGAAACAAATAAAAAAAAAATAATTAAAGCAAAGCAAAACAGAACAAAAACCCATGGAGCGCTTTCTGTGTTGGCCTGCCAGTGACATTGAACTAGCTCTCCTTTCTCAGCAGGTGTCTCCTGCAGAGAGCCTAGTGGAGAGCCCTGGTGTTGGCCCAGCAGGTGTCTCCTGCACACAGCCTCATGGAGCGCCCTGGTGTTGGCATGGCACTTTTTGTCCACTTTCCCTTCTCGGTTTTGTCTGGTTTTGAACCTGTTCAGGTCTTGCGCACACTCTTACAGTCTCTGTGAATATTCATGCACAATAGAGTATTATTTAGCTCTTAAGAGTATTATTTAGCTCTCAGATATGTTGGTGGAGCTAGAAATAATCATCCTGAGTGACAAATATTGCATGTTTTCTCTTATGTATGTGTTAGCTATTAAACTTTAGACATGTGTATTTCTGTTTTTTTTTTTAAACTTGCAATGCTCATCTTTATTTTGTTCCTTATATTTTGAAAGTGAAAAGAAGTAGTATTGAGTCAATTCCTTTTTGATGTTTTTAAATATTTGCTCTAGGTATTCACAAGCCTTAAAGTTGCTCCAACAATTTCAAAGGTATTAAGGGTATTTTCTAGGGTAGCACTTTTTTTGAACAATTCTTGGATGTTTCTGGTTCACAGTACTTCCTTCTGTTCCAAGGTTATGTATGTTTTGATTACTACTGTGATTTTTAAATTTTCTGAAGCAAGCTGAGAGGCAGGCAGAAAGATCCTGATGATAGGGCTGGGAGTCGGGTGAGAAAGGGAAGGGGAGGGGAAAAAGGAGGTTTCTTACCTTGTTCACCCCAAACCTTCTCAAATTGGGACTAACAGACCTTAACAAAAATATGCAGTGCATCTGAAGGGAAGGGAAATTTATTTCTCTGCTTTTCTATTATACAAGTTAGACATGTGTATTTCAATATGAATGTCCAAAGCGGTTAAGTAGCTAGAAAAGAACCAGGGAAAGGAGAAGAGGAAATGGAGTCTACTACTATAAAGAGTTAAAGGGAAAATTAGATTTTGTACACTCTTTGTGGGTTTTACTATTATTGATGTCCCTCTTTATTTGAATATGATCAGATAGAATGCAGACTATGTCTTCAATTGTTCTATATTTATTGAGACATTCTTTGTGTCTTGGTATTTTGGGGAAGGTTCCATGGGCTATTGAGAAGTATGTGGACTCTTTAAGTGTTCTATAGATGGCTGTCAGATTTATTTGATTTATGAGGTCATGCAACTCAAGAGTCTGTTAATTCTTTTCTGGATGGCTTGTATAATATCATGTATGTAAATCTGATGGTGTTTCTTTCTTTTTTTTTTTTTTTTTGAAAGTGCTTTTCTGTCCGATGAATATAAATTTGAAATTATAATATCTTTTGGTGGGCTTTTCCTTTAATGAGTATAAGTATCCCTCCTTATCTTGTCTGATTCTTATGGATTGAAGTTGTGTGTGTGTGCGTGTGTGTGTGTGTGTGTGTGTGTGTGTAATATTAGAATACTTATACTTGCCTATTTCTTAGTTTCACTTGCTTACAACAATGTTTTCGTCGTTTAACTCTAAGGTAATCTCTATCTTGATCTTAAGATGTTTCTTGGAGGCCACAATATGATGGATTTTGCTTTATGATCCAACTGTATCTCTTTATTAGGGAACTGAGACCATTTATATTAAGGATTATTGCTGAACAATGTATAATGTTTCCTGTTGCTTTTGTGGTATTTTGCTGGCCCTCTTTTTCTTCAGTGTTCCGGAGTCATTTATTTGTTTTCTGTGCTATTTTGAGTGTATCTCTCTCTCTCTTTCGACATTAGTACCTCTTCTAACATCCTCTGGCTTGGAAGTCATAAATTCTTTGAATCTGATTTTATTCTGAAAACAATTCCTTTCTTTTTTGATCATCACAGGTAGGGTTTTTTGAGAACAATAATCTGGGTTCACATCTGTGATCTTTCACACCTCGTAGAACAGTGGTTCTCAACTTGTGGATCACAACCCTTTGGGAGTGGGTCAAACAAGCATTTGACAGAGGCTGTATACAGATACACTGCATATCAGATATTTCCATGTTAATTCATAAAACAGCAAAATTAGAGTTATGAAATAGCAATGAAATATTTTTATGCTTGGAAGTCACCACAACATGAGAAACTGTGCTTAAAAGTCAGTTTGGGAAGGTTGAGAACCACAGTTGTAGAACACAAGTCTCTCTCATGTTTTCAGCCTTTCATCTTGTTCAGTGAAAATCAACTATTGTTCTGATGGGTCTGCCTTTATGCTTGACTTGATCTTTTTGCCTTGGACTTTTCAATATTTTTTTTTCTTCCCTATATTTAGTGTTTTGGCTATGAGAGTAATGTGCAGTGTTTCTCTTTTGATTTTATTTGATGTTCTATATGCCTCTTAGAACTTGCTTGAACTTTCCTTAGATTTGGATGTTTTTGTTTTTGTTTTTTGTTTTTTTTTTGTTTTGTTTTTGTAATTTTGTTGTGCTCTTGAGTTTTGCTTTTGAGCTGGAACTCTTGTATATTTTAAGTTAGGTTTGCATTTTCATAGCATTTCAAAGTTCCTGAACTCTGAACATTTGGGGTGGGGCTATTTGACCTTTTTTAATTACATGATCCAATTCATGTACTTTGTCTTCCAGACCTGATATTCCCTCTTCTACTTATCTTCTACTTACTTGGTGAGGTTTTCCCTTATTTTTTTATTTGATTTATGACTTTTTATTTAGACTTTTATTACATTTTGGACTTTATTTAAAGATTCTCTCTTTTTTTTTTTAACTAAATTTGGTACCTTGATTTTTTTTTTCATTATTTCAATCAACTATTGTGTTTTGTCTTTTTTTCTGCTTGCCATACATTGATTTCTATGATCATGGTTATTCTTGCTATTTTGAAATCACTGTCCTATATAACCTGAAAGCCACTTTCTCTAGAAATAATATCATGGAAGCACTACATTTTGGTGGAGACCTATTATCATCATTGTTCATGTTTGTGCTTTAGAGATTAGATGTCACCATCTGTTGATAGGTTGATAGTAGTGTATCTTGATATGAAAAAAATCTTCTTCTTTGTTAAGTTGGTGTTCAGATCTGTTGTCTGTTACCCCCAGTTATCAGCGTGGAGACAAGATGAGTGGGTGTTGGACTTTAGTCTTGAGGCAAGTCACTGTTGATGTTTGAATGGGTATGAGAAGTAGTTTCAACTCAGCTCCAACAACACAAAGTTTCTATGCCTAGGAGCAGACTTTCTGTAGAGCTAGACTATTTTTACAAGCAGTCTTCAGGAGTCTAGGAAAGATACTCTGGACTCTTCTTCAAGAAGTGGGAACCAGTATAGTTGGCAGTGTGATCTTAGGATCTTTATCTGGGGAGGGGCAGTCAGAAATTGGGCTGAGTTTTGCAATGGAATTGCTGGTGTGAGTCTAGGCTCCTTACATAGAGAGTGGAGGCTAGAGGCAGGTACCAAAAGGTAAGTAGAAAATGTGTGGTACTCTAGCAGGCTGTAAGGGGAGATTGGGTAGATAGTGTGAGTTTAGGGTTCTGATCTAGAGTGGGTGAGTGGAAGATCAGATGAAGAGATGAATGGAGTTGGTCATGTGAGTTCAACATCTCTTGAAAAAAGTAGCCCTCAAATCATGTGGTGGGTATAGTTAGGGAGTTCAGTAGTGTTGGGTTCCTGCCTAGAGATAGTGGCTAAGTTGGTAGTGTGAGTCTGTGGTCCCTGCCTAAAGGGAAAGGGCTGGAAGGATAATCTGAAGACAGGTATAGGATATGTGATGCTCAGGCAAGTGGAAGGGGTTGGTGTTGTATCCAGCATATTTTGGAGTGTAAAAGTATGCATCCTGAGGCTGTGTTTTTAAATGTAGAGAAATTCAGAATTATTTTTTCATCTAATTAAAGTAAATGCATATCATTCTGAGGCTTCTCTGTTTGGCTCTGCCTATTGTAAGCTATGATTTTTGCTTAGTCTATGTGAATCAAGTAGAGTAGCTTTCTTTGAGTTGATGTTTCCATGGACTACTTGGCCTTATCTTTTGATTTTCAAATTTGTTGACTCCTGTTTTAGGCGTTTTATTTCACTTTATTTTTACAAAGTACAGACGATTGCATGAAGTAACCCTTTGGTATGACATTTTTTATTACTAATTGGAACATTCATTTTCATTTATTATAATAGCTAAATTTTGGTGAAAAATTTATCATTTTCTTATGTTTTTCTCCACCTGTCTCAGCTGTTCTATAATTTTCTTTCTCTTGTCTTCTTTCATATTTTTTTTTTGAAAAAAAAATCAACTAACAGATAATGATCATCTAAATGGCAAAGCTTTAGAAGTCATAATCTGATTTCCTGCATTCATTGTAGCCAAGGGGTGGAATTAGATGAAGTGGTCATTGATGTGTAGATGGATAAAGAAGCTTTGGTTCCCTCTACCTCATCACAAAAAGGACGAAATCCTATTATTCACAACAACATGAGGGAACCTAAAAACTACTGTGTTAAGTGAAATGAGCCAGGCTCTAAAAGCAAACATCTCAGGACCTCACTTGGAAAAGAATATTGTGGTCTGCAAGTTTAAGGTGGTGAGGAACAGAGAGAGAGAAGGCAGGGAGGTGGTCTCCCTCTACCCAGTTTTCTCTTCCTTCTGTTTTCTATCCTTCAGACAGGGCTGACCTCCAGATCTATGAGGATGGCTTTCAATTCTGGTCTCCCCATTTCTGTTTCTCAATGCTGGATTTGCAGGTCTGTGCCACCACATCCAGCATTACTCTTTTTTTACTCTGGAAATTGCATGTTATTTCAATTCTTTTAGCAATTATCCTGAAAGCTTTATGTACAGTCTAGATATATCAATGTCTAATTCTAATCTGCATTCTATGTTCATTTAATGTAATTCAATGAACTTGAAATACTTCCATTTCATTTAATATCCTTTAGATGTGTATGCAGTTATGCTGGCAACTTTGAGCTACCCCCATACCCCCACTCCCAGGACCTTTTCTGGAAGTCTCTGAGCAGACTCCTACTCATTTAAACATTCTATGAGGATGGAATTGCATGTTTAAAAAGTTAACTGGTCCAGCCCTGTTGTGGATAATGAATTCTTAAATGAGGCATGACTGTTTCATAGTTCCCCAAGAAAGAAAGTTGGCAGCTTGGTAAGAGCCATCTCCTTTTACAGGAATGAAGGTTGCCAGGTTGTAGGAACAGAGCTGCATACATAATGAGCTATATTCAAATGATAACTGAAACACAACAAAACACAAAAACAGACTCAGGCTGTCAGATGTGTGGCTTCTCTAAAATATCAACCAACACCCAACACTAGAATTCTTTTATTTGCTCATAAAAATATTGTTTTATTTCCTGTTTTTTTCCATGAGATTAAGGCCTACAATCTTTTTAAATCCATACTGTAAATATAGAAGGAAGAGACAAGGACATTTCTAAGTATTTCTATGCAGAACTGTCTCAACCAAGCTGGAAAAAAATGCATGAGATGTATGTGGAATTAGTTCAAAAGTACATTATTCTCATAATTATCACAGTGGAAAGTCATTAAAAAGGTATTAGTGTTTTGATATAGGGGTGGGTTGGCCTGTGGGAGCTGTTTCTTGATGAAATTAAATCTCAATTAAATTGTGTTGTAAATGTGGCCTGAAAGAAGAGAGTCTTTTGCCATTCATATTGAATTCAGTTCAATAAAGCAGAGATATTTTCTGTAGTGTGACTGAATATTTTAAGCACACTTGATCTGTTAGCCTAAACATTTACCTGTCCTCGAAGCTGTGTAATAATGTACTTACATATTTCTTAACATCTTGGTGTGGAAGGTAGGCACCTTTGTTTTACATTCCACCTTGCTGTCTTTTCTGGTCCCATTGGAACATCAAGACCTACAGATAGCAACACTATGGTTTACATTCTAATTTTCTATCACACACATTCTTGTTTGGGATGTTATATGAGTTTCTGAGTTCATATGGTAAGGAGAAAAATTTATACCTCCAAAAGGCATGACTCAACCTTGACTCACTGAAGTGTTAGTCTTCAAAGGGAAGAATTCTAGCAGCACTTTGCAAATCTAATTTAATCCACTTCAGTCTCTAAACCTTAACATCTTCTGCTCTGCTATTATTTTGCTCCCATGTTGGAAATAGTCTTGTGATGCCCAGAGACACATTATGATTCACCCAGCGTCATAAGACTAAGGACTATCATGATTAAATCATGTTTCCCAATTTTGGAAAAAAAAGTCAGTGAAGATTTCAGGCTCTATCTCAATGAAAAGCAAGTTTTGCATCGATGGCACCTTCCTACAACAATCTGTCCCATTACCTTATTGATCTCCAGGCTCTTATGAGGATGAGAGCCACAGGCTCCTCTTGGCTACCTTCATTGGATTCTCTCTCTAACTTTAAGAATTGATCAATGGATCATAGGATCAGAGATGGGGAAGACTCAACATATGTCCCAAAACTGAGAGTAACTGGGACCAGTGGGACCCAGACAAGCAGGAACTCTACCAGCCCAGTGGCACAAGTTGCTTCCGGTCTATCTGGGCAGATGCTCTGAGCAGACGTTGGACAGAAATTTTGCAGCCAGTCTCACAATACCCAGAGGACGCTTCACCCCCAGGCACTGTAACAGGCCCAGGGTCACAGGATCCCAGAATCACAGGATCACAGAGACAGTTTGACTCTGAGGAGTTCTGACACAATCAGGATCACAGGAAGGTCAGGCCCCAGGAAGGTTTAGCCAGGGTAGATAGCACTAGAGATAACCAGATGGCAGGAGGCAAACATAAGAACAGAAGCAACAGAAACCAAAGTTACTTGGCATCATCAGAACCCAATTCTCCCACCGTAGCAAATCCTGGACACACCGTCACATAGGGAAAACAGGATTCAGATCTAAAATAACTTTTCATGATGATGATACAGGAGGACTTTAAGAAGAACACAAATAACTCTGTCAAAGAAATACAGGAGAACACAGGTAAACAGCTAGAATCCCTTAAAGAAGAAACACAAAAATCCCTTAAAGAACTACAGGAAAACACAATGAAACATGTGAAGGAAATAAACAAAACCATCCAGGAAAATGGAAATAGAAATAATAAAGAAGTCACAAAGGGAGACAACACTGGAGATAGAAAACCTAGGAAAGAAATCAGGAGTCATAGGTACAAGCATCACTAACAGAATACTAGAGAAAGAAGAGAGAATCTCAGAGGCAGAAGACAACATAGAAAACATTGGAACAAGAGTCAAATAATAATAATAATAATAATAATAATAATAATAATAATAAAAAAAGCTCCTAACTCAAAACATCCAGGAAATCCAGGACACAATGAGAAGACCAAACCTAAGGATAATAGGTATAGTAGAGAGTGAAGACGCCCAATTTAAATGGCCAGTAAATATCTTCAACAAAATTATAGGAGAAAACGTCCCTAACCTAAAGAAAGAGATGCCCATGAACATACACAAAGCCTGTAGAACTCCAAATAGACTGGACCAGAAAAGAAATTCCTCCCATAACATAATAATCAAAACAACAAATGCACTAAACAAAGAAAGAATTTTAAAAACAGTAAGGGAAAAAGGTCAAGTAACATATAAAGGCAGGCCTATCAGAATTACGGCAGACTCCTCACCAGAGACTAAGAAAGCTAGAAGATCCTGGGCAGATGTCATACAGACCCTACAAGAACACAAATGCCAGCCCAGGCTACTATACCCAGCAAAACTCTCAATTACCATAGATGGAGAAAACAAGATATTCCATGACAAAACAAAATTTACACAATATCTTTCCACAAACCCAGCCCTACAAAGGAAAATAGATGGAAAACATCAACATAAGGAGCAAAACTACACCCTAGAAGAAGCAAGAAAGTAATCTTTCAACAAATCCACATAAACCTAATTCCACCTCTAACAACAAACATAACAGAAAGTAACAATTACTTTTTCTTAATATCTTAATATGAAAATTAACATTACCAATATATCCTAATTGATTGAAATCCAAAAATATGAGGAATTAGAAGTTTGTTGGCTGTCATCCAGTGGTCTCTCTAATTTGTTAATTGGAGAAATAGGTCCAATATTGTACAATCTATATACACTTCCTGCTTGTTTTTACATGACAGCGTCTTGCTGTGTACCACGAAATAGTCTTGAAATTATGCTGCTCCTATTTTAGCCTTTCTATTAGTAGGATTATTTATTTGATGTTTTACACTATGCTATGGTTTTCAGAACAGCTGATATATTTCAAAATTTTTTATACAGCCAAAAGAAATGTAGATGATTAACTTAGGAGGTGGCTTGTAAGAGAACAACAGAGAGTAAGACTGAATGCTTTGCTTGATGTTTGTAACTATTGTATCAATTTTGAAGAAGAGGACTTTATAAGTTACTCTTTCTCTGAGATGAATGCTTTTCAAAATAATCACAGCCAATGAACCAGATTCTTACCCTCACCTAATGTCTGTGCTACACTCCAAGCAGAACCATTTTTCATTGAAACAGTTGGTGAATGACTTTATGGATAGACCATCTTAATATACACACCACTTCTTAAATGAATGTAACCTGTTCCCTGTGGGCTGAGAATGAAGACAATCTCTCAAGTCAAAGAGCTTTGGGCATAGAAAGAAATCTGTATCCAAAAATTGTGTCTACAATTTATTCCTTGGCCCAGCAGAACTGTCAGCTCTCAGCTTAGCTACGATGGAGGTAAAATCCTTCAGTGATGTAAAGGTCATTGATGTACATCCTTATTACAATGTCTAAAAATTGTCCTTATTTTGGGCTTGTACCACAGTAACAGCCAAGATATTAAGTGCTACTAAACAAACAAAGAAACAAACAAAAACTCTTTATCTATTTATGTTCATTAAAAAAATACTAGTAGTGATGTATTATTTTAAAATATACAGTTAATATGTTTGGGTTATTTAAAATTTATATTGAGCATAAACATATATTTTCACTATTGCTATAGAGAAGTATATAAGATTGTTCAATTGATTGTTGTTTTATATCAAACAACTTTTATGATACTCATTTTTATTGTTACAATATTTTCTACATTTTAAAGAATATGACAAAATAAAAAAAAGAAAGGTATTGCAAGTATTGAAGGGTGGAGTTTCTAGGAGGAGTTGGAATATAAAAGGGAAACAAGAATGTGATGTAATTCTACTTACTTAAAATATGTTTTTAAATGTTAACAAATTCAGATAAATTGAAATTATGTATCTTTTCTCATCATAATGCAATAAAACTTAAATTAATTAAAAAAAAATTGATCAATGGATTGTGTAGGCATGTGACAGGTTCTGCAGACCAGAATTTGACAGAGACTAAAAGTATCCCTCAAGAGCCTGGGCCTCTTGTTTTGCTAGCAAGGACACCTACCAGATTCTACTTGTTAACTGACTCCTATGCAGGCAGCTGTTTCTGAGAACAGTTCTGTGAGTCTTCTCTGGCACATCTTATTTAAAGAGAAATGTTGAGGAGTACTTCTTTGCCACTCAACACTTCTACTGCTCAAATTTAGTTGATTGGATGAAGAAGAAAGTAGTTTTCAAAACTGTTGTGCAAACAGAAAGGTAAATTATTCTGTCTCCTCAAACATAGGGACTAATAACTGAGAGACAGTTGGTACAGTGTCTAATTTCTCCTAAAGAGATGCTTTCCCTAATGTCAGATGGAATCGAAGAAGAAATTTGTGGAAAAATTACCACCATGACCTTAAGCAGGCAGTCTTTGAGCTGGTAAGATAATGAGGAATGGGTGCTTATAAAATAGACTGAATATGTTAACGACTCAACCAGCAGTCAGCCAAAAGGACAAGAAAAGGTTTCAACTCTGCAGTGGAGGATTTTGCCAAGGAGATTTCAATGTCAAAGGCTGTATGAAAAGATAAAAATAGAGTGCTCACGTGCGTCATAGGGCTGTGGGTGGAGATGTACACACAGTCAAATGATGCCATTTCCACTTCGGGCAAAATCTGAAGAAAAAAATGACTTGAAAACATTAGTCATATTTCACTTGAATTATACTTATAAATACTGAATTGCAGACCTGTCAAAATAAGCCCCACCAGCATATCCTTGCAGAGGTACCAGATAGACAAAGGCTACAGTTTACACCAGAGAGCTTTCAAAAACATGTTGGGAAAGTCAGGAAGCTGAGCCCCCAGCTGAAGAGGATTCTGAGAGTAAAGATGGGTAGAAATATCCTTGAGGTATGTGGAATGATTTCAGGTTGGATTGAATGTTGATTCTTGGAAGGGAAGAACCTTTTTTTTATTAGATATTTTCTTTATTTACATTTCAAATGTTCTCCCCTTTCCTCGTTTCCCCTCTATTCCCTCCCCACATCCCCTGCTCACCAACCCACCCTCTCTCGCTTCCAGGCCCTGGCATTCCCCTACACTGGGGCATAGAACTTTCACAGGACCAAGGGTCTCTCCTCCCACTGATGACCAACTAGGCCATCCTCTTTTACATATGCATCTGGAGCCATGTGGTTTAGTCCCTGGGAGCTCTAGGGGTACTGGTTAGTTTATGCTGTTGCTCGTCCTAAGGGGCTGCAAACCCGTCAGATCCTTGGGTCCTTTCTCTAGCTCCTTCCTTGGGGCCTCTGTGCTCAGCCCAATGGATGGTTGTGCACCTCCTCTTCTGTATTAGTCGGGCACAGCTCAAAGAGCTGTGAGTTCAAGGTCTCAGCTCTCTGTGTAGTTCATAGTCAGGGTCTATCACTGTTTGGTGTGATCTTTCTGCTAGGTGAACATGGGCCTGAATGGTATCCTTGTTTTGGAGGAAATTGTACTGTCCTTTGCACAAATCTTAATCGTTGGGAGCTTGCTCTTGCTAACACTTCCTGCTGCACATGGAGATGTATACAATAGCAGGGTCTGAAAGTGAATTTCTTGGCATTTCAGGGGCAAACATCTCATCTACACCCACTAAACTTCCAATAGAAAACTTGTAGAAAGAAGTCTAACCTTTGTTAAGTCTCATATTTACTTTCAAAATTGTAATTAGATGACTCATGGATAACCCTCCAATATCTTTCTGCTTGCCTGTGTCATCAGTTCACAAGGACATGGGACCACTGAGGGTGCAGATGCTAGGCTATGGGCAGAAGGGCTGGGAGACATTAGACAAAGAAAAGTATCACTTCAAGTAGCCACAAAGCTGTGTTGAGACCATGTTGGCTAGTGCATGAATTGCAGGTGACATGCCCTCATTAGAAAGTTAGCTAGGTGATGTCGGACTCAGGAGGAAGAACTGCTTCAGGATTCATGCACATACACTAACTGGTGGTAAAGATCCAGGAGAGCTGACTGAGCTCAGCCTAGCACTATCGCCTCAGGGTTTAGATGAATTCCAGCTTGGAGAGAATCTGCATCTCATGCCTCTCGCTTCTCTCTCGGTATATCATTCTGGAATCCTGTGGTCTTTGCAACCTAGAGAAAGTTAAAATAAAGATGTAAAGGAAAACAATTTACCCCGATGAAAAGACAGCATAGATGTTAAGAGATCAGAGTTTTAAAAAGCTCATTAAAGATCAGATGCTTGTTAGACTAGAAGAAATGGACCTCTTCCTCCACTACTTGCCATCACATCCTAGTGGACAGTGACATCATTTACAAAGAAGTAGACCCTGCTCTATCCCTACTTTCCATATGCGGAAAAGGAAGTGTAAGTAAGTTTGTAGCATCTGTCTTTGTAGAAGCAGGATCTGAACTTCAGCCACTGCCATTAAGCAAAGTCTTAAACCATTTATTACTCTCTGCAATTGAGTTTCCCTTTACTCCACATGAGTTTACTTCATATCTGATGAGAACAGACAAAACACAGGAGAATGACAGTGGTTGAAAGGGGATTGAGTTTTAGCTCTGCTATAAATAATGGGTATGACACCAATACTGTTACTCAGTCTTGTGAGCCTTACTGTGTAAAATTTCACCTATGAAGAAGTGAAAATGTCCTATATCACATTCCCAGTAGGTTTATAGTAAGGCTATCCACATGGGGGAAGTTTCCATTAAAATCCAGGC
Organism: Montemys delectorum; assembly: GCA_019843815.1. Lineage (NCBI taxonomy): Eukaryota > Metazoa > Chordata > Mammalia > Rodentia > Muridae > Montemys > Montemys delectorum. Next base: position 23,476 of record JADRCD010216206.1, read on the forward strand.
TTTCCACATGGGCAGCACTGCCATGACCTGAGCATGGATTTGAACTCATCAAACGGTAGGGACTTCTGAACCTTTAAGCACCGTATTGTGACATAGGGGTTTTGTAGCCCACTGTTGAGTTTTCAGGAGAAAATTCGAATCAGGGTCTAGATTTGAAAACTGCTGGTGTGTCTGGAACCAGTAAGAATACAACTCACTTGCAGGGGGAGCAGATGGAGCTGCTGAAGATGCAGTAGATGAGAGGGTTGATGGCACTGTTCAAGGCAGGCAGGTTCTGGATAATCACAGAGGCATAGAAACGCTCCTTGGTGTCTGGAAGGAGGTTGAAGTTGTCTAACATGTCAAAGAGGAAGTATGGACTCCAGCAGCAGATGAAAGCTAGGGAGAGGAAAGCCATTAGCACCACTGTGGCCTCACCAGAAACATCACTCTTAGTCATGACTGGAAGTTTAACTGAGATGATCTTTGACACTAGAGCTCTCTCAGATATATGAACAGTTGTGTATATTAACATGACTGACATATTTGCTTAAACCTGTGTATGAGTATGCATGTACCCTGTAGACAGAATTCCTAAGCTAAGATTTTATAGATCCTCTATGTCTGGAAAGGGAGCTCTGACTTCTTCGACTGGTATGGAATTGTTGTAGAAAGTCTGTGATCTGATAGGCAAGGCCTTGAGCCTCCCACCTATCACAATTCTGAAAGAAAATGAGCAAGGCCCTTTTAGGATTTCTGAAGCAGACAGAACAGTATGAAATTTGACCAGACATAGACCATTAGTTCTAGGGAATACAGAAGGTTAAAGTAATCCTAAAATTTTAAAGCATAGACAATAATAAGATCCTTATGATCTCAAGTGTTTTTTATGTTTAAGTTAACCTCTTCAGAAAACTTCCACCCAATACTTTTGTCCAAATCAACTGGGTCTAAGTCCAAAGCATCAAAGGGCAGGAGTGGGATATGGGAATCTCAATTATGATGGTTAAGTTTTGTGCCATCTTAACAGTTCTCCAGGGTGCCCAGACATTTGGTTAACTATCACTCTAAATGTGTCTGTGAGGATGTTTCTGAATGAGATTAATATCTACATCAGTAGAACACATAAAACAGATTGCCTTCTGCTGGTGAATGAGCCTCATATAATGTATTGAAGGCATAAATATAACAATAAGGACCTGTGAGAATTCACTCTAGCTGACTGAGTCTCTTTGAACTAGAACAACAGCCCACACTTGGAGTTAAACAGAAACATACAGAGTCAATTTTGTTCTCAAACCTTTAGGTTCAGACCTGGACTTATATTTACACTAGTAGCTATCTTGGGTTTCCTACACTACCACGGAGCTTGAGTTTTCTTGGCCTTCATGATCCCATGATGTGATTTCTTATAGAAAACTAATCTGTAAATCTGTCTGTCTATCTGCCTGTCCATTGGTGTGTCTGTGTGTCTGTCTGCCTGACTTCCTGTCTCTATCTATCTATCTATCTATCTATCTATCTATCTATCTATCTACCTACCTATCTATCTATCTATCTATCTATCTATCTATCTATCTATCTATCTATCTATCT
>JADRCD010216206.1:25060-42560 GCA_019843815.1 Montemys delectorum
TCTATCTATCTATCTATCTATCTATCTATCTATCTATCTATCTATCTGCCATCTATCAATGATCTATTATTCTGTCATCTATCTCTCTGTCATCTACCTTGCTATCTCACCTATTTATCTGTCATTTCTCTGGATAATATAGGCAACTACAGAATCACATAGTCTTGTAATCCTGTACACAAATCTGTTACCCTTCTCTCTTGTCATATCATTGCATCTTTAGCTACCTAACCATTTCTTACCCTCAGAGCTTGTCCCAGAGTAGAAGTTCAATATTACTGGATATTTACATGCAGGGGCAACTGTCTTCCATTCTCATGTAATAGGGATTCTGGAATGTGATTCAGAATTTAGAAATCAGAGATTTACTCATGATTCCCTGCCACACACCATTGGTGTGGTTGGTGTCTTAAATGGGAGTTATTTAAAAAACTAAGATCACTATCTTTCTTCACTCTGGGTTGTTAATCCTATAGTTGAAATAATTCTTGTGTACCAAGGTCTAACACTGCCCCTCCTGTCTCTGTCTATCTATATCTCTTTCTCTCCATTTCTGTCTCTGTCTCTCTCTCTCTCTCTTTGTGTGTTTTTCAGGATTGTCAGTCCTTTTATATTCTAGAGGCAGCAGTTAAGCCAGCCAACATTGTCTTATGTCTTATATACATTTTGAATGGCCAACTTGGCATTTATCTATGAGAAAATCCTGATTATTATTTCCCTAGTTTAGAGAGCTAACCATTTTTATAAGTATACCTAAATATTTATAAAAATTGAAGCTTTTAGAAATGCAATTATGTTGTATACAAAGAGAGATAAATTTGTTTAGTCTGAAACTTACTGAGATTTGTTAGCAGACTCAGAAAGTCAGGCTAGTGACTGGAAAACAGCTTAAATTTACATATTTCCTTCAGAATATCCATACTGACTGTCACTTGTAGCTATATAGGCATAGGCATGTGATTTCTTTATTTTCTAGTGTAGTTGTGCCTATACTGTTATATATAAATTTGATATTGGTCTTATAGATTTTTTTATTTTACTTTTACTTTAGGTAATTAATAAAGCAATATGCTAACTTTAAAAAACACAATGCATACTTATCATTTTATGATGGTAAAGTGCATTATAAAAATATTTGTTATAGATAGGGCACTTCATTCTGACAGTATGGTGAACTGCCCATCGGCACCTGATTGTAACACTGACCAGACTTTTCATGGTTGTGAATATAATTTGTGATTTAACAAGGATACAGCAACTTGAAAATGCAGGTGTATGCATTCATTTCCTTTTTCATCTTCCAGACCATGGGTGTTTGTGATTATAGTGTGAAGGCAAGGAATCTCTTATGTCATTCAGAAGACTCTGAAAGAATTCTTAGAGCCCTGGCAAGCTGTGGATGCCTCTTCAGCTCATCTTTGTGGTGTTGCTGTGTGCCTGTATTCTGCTGGCTGGGTCATGCGTGTGTGTGGTCTATTTGGCAGTTTATATTTTAGAAAGGGGAGATGAGCTATTCTGCTGATTTGAAATATAGCCAATTCCTTGTTAGAGCTTTTAAATTCTTCTAAAGAAGCAGAGAAGCTGGGCAATGGTGGCACATGCCTTTAATCTCAGCACTTGGGAGGCAGAGGCAGGTGAATTTCTGAGTTCGAGGCTAGCCTGGTCTACAGAGTGAGTTTCAGGACAGCCAGGGCCATACAGAGAATCCCTGAAGCAGAGATGGGGTACATCAGCTAAATTAATGTGAAACAGCATGAATTCCATTTTTGTATATCTACATTCATTTGTTCATATCCATGTTGAGTCAAATGTTAACTCAGTACTGTATACACTACCCAACTTTGGGTTTTGGGAATGATATGTATAATTCAAGAGCAACTCATGGCTTTCATAGATTTATGATTGTGTCATGAGAGATAGAATTAATAAAGAAATTGTGTGTGATTATATATAAAGTCTGAATACATATCTGTATGTTAATATATATCTTAATAAAACTGTATCTATGAATGTATACTATGTCAGATACAAATAGAAAACAGCAAGAATCACCAACATGGGATGAAACTAGATTGATTTTTTTTTTAAAGAAATGTGCTAGGGAAGCTAGAGGAGGTGTCATTGTTTGGGAACAAAACAACAAAAGTAGACCATGAATCTGTCTGAACATTTTTGACAGATAGGAATGCAAATTGATTTCATGGATCCTAAGTGTAGAAAGCGAGAGCTGAAGATGTATAAGATGGGTTGGGTTACTGAAGTGATTTGAATGTACTTGGCCCATGGGAAGTGGCACTATTTAAAAGGTGTGACCTTATTGGAGGAGGTATGACCTTGTTAGAGGAAGTGTGTCATTGCAGAGCTGGAGCTTTGAGGTCTCACATATATGCTCAAGTCTGGCCAGTGTGACGACACATAGTCCCCTTCTGCTGCCTGTGGATCAAGATGTAGAATTTCCAGCTCCTCCAGCACCATGTCAGCTTGTAAGCTGCTATGATGATAACAGACTGAATCTATGAAACTGTAAGCCAACATCAATTAGTTTTCCTTTGTAGGAGTTGTCATGATCATGGTGTCTCTTCCTAGCCATAGAAATGCTAACTAAGACAGGGACATAAGCTGTGGCCATATGGGAAAATATTATTTACTCTGGAATTAAATAGCTGGAAGTAAAAAGACTGCACACCTACTTCTTTTCCTTGGGGAGATAATGTCTTAAATAAAGCAACTGAGTGGAAGATGATTTGTATATAAACTCTGGGCAGTTGGTTCCTAATCAGATTTCCTCTAAGTAATCTAGTCCATGAATTTGGTGGGCAACTAGATTTGCCAAGAGAAGGCTTAGAAGCTGATTATTGGCTTCTGCAGCAGTCAGGCACACTGGTGAATCCCATACCATTCTTTCTAGTGAGAGATAAATGTACCTGTAGCACATTACTTCCCTGCATGGCCTGTCCATCGCCAGCTTGTTTTTAGAAAGTTTATGCAGTTTTGTTCCATGAGAAGGGACATTTCTTACCAAGGATTATGACGATGCTGTACTTGATGGCCTTGATTTTTGCCTTTGAGATGAGGCCTCTGTTGTAGCTACAGCATAGTTTTCCATCTGTAGACAGAAGAGTGGGATGATGAAGCAGGTAAGACAGTTTCTGTTGAGTGAAACACTGAAGGTTAGACTTGCAGACTTGCTTATGCCCTGCTCCTCTGGGACAGTGTCAGACTAAGATGGTTCAGTGGTGGCTGATAAGAGCTGCTCAATTTGCAACCAAATACAAATGCTCAGACTCTCTTAGAAGGCAAGGTCAGACTACCTGAATCATCCATAGCTGTAATTAGACCATGAGGTCACAAAGGGGTGGATCCTAATTGTTGAGGCCTGAGCTGCTCAGAGAAACCCATAAAATCACTTCAGCTACCTGCTAGAATGGCTACTCCAGATCACTACTGATCACATTCAGAAATTCTGTAAAAGTCCAAGCCAAAAGAAAGAACTGCAGCTGAACCTGCACATAAACTTTAATCATATGCAACTATAATCTAAAAGCAAGATATTCAAGGGATGAACATGAACATCTGTGGATAGGGCTTTGTCATAATTGAAGTATTAACAAATGCTTGTTGAATAAATCAACAAATACTTCTTACAGTTGAGATGTAGTGATTAAAAAATAAGGTTGATTAAGATTTGCAAAAATGTGCAATGGATCTTAATGAGTAAAGACAAGATAGGGAGATGGAGTATTGGCTACAGGGTCACTTGCCTGAAGGAATTGTTTCCGTTTCCTATCTCATAGGACATGAAAACTTTGTACATACTTACTGAATAAGCATGGTCAAGATAATAGAACACACTCATTACCTGGTGACATGGAGTTTGGGTTAGCCTCAGGAAGCACAACAAGAGAGATAGCTCAGGAAAGAGATGGCCTTTCACCAGAGAAGTCAACTGTAGACCTCAGCTATCCTCACTAATTTTCACTTGGAATTTATTTTAATCCTGGTAGATACTGGCAAGAAGTTTACCTGTGTTCTAAATATTCAGTCTCATTTCCAATACATCTAGCCTGGTCCACTAAACAAAACATATCTGACAGTAAATACAGCCAGAATAAAAAGGTTCAGGTAGAGTTCTTTTTCTTGTTTTCTAGATACTCTCCTTTAAGCAAGAAATATGCCACTCCACAGGGATGGATGAGATGAGAGAGACATAACACAGCTAGGGACAGAGAAGAGAGCCATTTCCTGCCCATTCTGCCCCAGTAGTTGTGCTGGGAAGCTGTGAGAGAGATACAGAGATTATCATGTAAACTCCAATGGGGAGAGATGAATTCTAAAAGTAAAGAGGCAAGTGTGGGCATGGGACTCGGTTAAGTCGGAAGCTGTTGCATAGAGCAAGAATAAGGAGGGTGTGCTAATGTAAAGCATTTTAACTCTCCTTGCTTAGATGTTACCTAGGGTTGTCTGACATTTTGAGATGCAGAGAACCACAGAGGACAAATTATGAAGACCTAAGATGTCCTTGTGAGGGCCCTGGGGTTCAGCAGACAGCAGCTCTTTGAATGCTTCTAAGTTTTTTCACAATGTGGCTATTTCCTCATTGGAGGGGACAAGCTATTACTAATGAATGGACTTTGTAGGTACAAAGAACTCCATAATAGCTATAATTATTTGTACTTCTTCAGGTCAGAATCTTTGTATTATTCTGCACAGTTTTCAGAATCACAGAACCTTATCAGTATGAGAAGATAAGTTTTCCAGAGTCCTTCCACACCCATCGTTCTTCAGTGGCATGACTTGCCTTGCAAAGGCTTTGGAAGTTTCTGAATATATTTTGGGTTACCATAAATATTGGTGTGTAAAGGTGAGAGTGCCCTTGTAGTGGAAGGAGGCTAGGGAGTGCTTTTAGACAGCTTCAAAGACCCAGAGCAGTGCGCCCCCATGAAGAATTAACAGTTTACCTCTCTACAGTTATTAAAGGTAAAGGCCCTTATTTCCAGAGTGGTATCACAGGATGGATACAGAACTCAGGCACAGACCTGAACACACCCTTCTTCTGTACAAGTGACTAGATGTTTGGGATACTTGCCTAAAATTCCCAGCCTTGGTTTTCTAGTTTGTAAAATAAAGTGCAGCTTATTAAGTTACTAGGAAGGTAAAATAATGTATTCCAGGTGTGAAGATCTGTGCTGACATGTCAGTCACCTTGCCACTTGGAATGAATTAGGTTTCAGCAACGTTTTAGGATGAACAAGAGCTGTCTTTCTAGAAGAAAACTGATGGCTCACTACCCTAGCTAGTCTGTTATACAGTGGTGTTACCATAGACAGCAGGAACTGATCAGGGTGAGATTATCTCCATGGGGCAAGGAAAGATGAGAGCAGATCAAATTATGTCCTTTCGAAGTGTCCCCACATGCTGGCCCAAGGTAACAGCTGGCCTCTAAACAGTGTGGCTTTGAAAACTTAATTTGTCTTTTAGAAAAGTTTGTGAGAATGACATTTGCGCTCTGAAATCTTTTAAAATGGAAAAATCTCAACACTTTCCACAGGGGGACTAGATGACAATATCATCAACTTCCTGCCCTCTGGATCTCCCAATGAGATCAGTGAAAATCATCTTTAATGTGACCACTCGAGGAAAGGCAGAGCCTCCAGCTCCAAAGACAGCTCTTCAAAGAGAGCTGAGTTACAGAATGCAGGTAATTCTCCTTTATTGGGAGATAAAAGGATTATTTCTACTCAGGACTTGGCACTGAGCTGTTCTGAAGGCAGTGAAATTCAGCTGTCACTGGATGAATGACTTGGGACCCTGGGAGGTAGCAGGCTCATTAGATCTGAAGTTGGAAAAAGCATGCTTGATAATATTGCTTTAGATCCAGGGTGTAACTGTAGTGGGGTCATGCCAGAGCTCTCCAAAGGCTCAGCTCTAGGTTTTCACCTTCCCAGGGATTCAGGCTCCCTTCAGACTTACTAGAATCTCATTATTTCTTATTTCTGTGTTTATGTAATTATATATCATTATTGTGGAGAACAGAACTGGAATACCATGAAATGTGTGTGGAAGTCAGGGGACATCTTTGTGGAGTTACCTTTCTCCATCCACCTTTATTTGGACTCCAGAGGTTTGACTCAGGCTTGAGCAGAAAGCACCTTTGTCCCCTAATGCCTCTCTCCATGTTGACCCAGAACCTGCATCTGGGCATTGGTTCTCTGTAACTTTAAATCAAGGTGAACTGTCTTCCTGTCCAAAAGGCAGATCCTCCACAATGACCTGGAACATGCACATGTGATTTTTTTCTGAAACAAGAAATTCTGTCTGGAAACATTTTAAAACAAGTGTGTTTCATGTATTGAAACTTTACTTATGAACTTCAGGTTCATTTTTTAAAATGAATATTTTGAAGTTTTGGAGATTGATTAATTAGGTTTGAACAGTAAAAACTTTTTTTTTTTGTTTTTCATTTTTTAAAGATTTTATTTATTTATTATATGAAAGTACCTTGTAGTTGTCTCCAGACACACCAGAGGGCATCAGATCTCATTACAAATGGTTGTGAGCCACCATGTGGTTGCTGGGATTTGAACTCAGGACCTTCAGAAGAGCAGTCAGTGCTCTTAACTACTGAGCCATCTCACCAGCCCCCCAGTAAGAATTTTTTATCCATAAACATAACCAAGCTGTCCTGGAGCTTATCAGTTAAATGCTTTTATCACATTAAGAGTCCTTTGTTCAACTATGGGTTGGGCTATTTCCTTCTCAGGACCATTCTGGTGCTAATTTTTCTGGTAAGTCAAATTGCACATCTCAGAATGTCCCTAGATCTTCCCAGGCCACTGCTTTCCCTGGGGCACCTTATTGTCTTGACCAGGACTGGATCCTTGCTTCTTGTCTGGGCAGCTTATGGCATTCCACCTTGTCCTCTACTACCAGCCACCCCTATAGAGAGGCTCAGGCTTGGGCACCATCTGGGCAACAGCCATGGCCTCTTTGGAAGCATTCCCATGAACTCTCTGAAGATGTCTGTGCCCTTATGCAATGGTCCAGTTCTCTGGTTCAAGACTCATTGTCTACGTTTAGTCCCTTGGTAGCAGATGGTCCCTGGTTAGCAGATGGGTCAGCACCTCTGCTGGTCCCTGGATACCTGCTCTGCTCTTAACCTTCTGCTCCTTGGAATGGAAGCCACAGGTTTATCCTCTGTGCTTTGCTGTCACAAGGGTCTATGCAGAGCTGACAAAGTTTCCACGACTTTTGGCATCTTGAGCATCCAGCATTTTCCCATGAACATAATTAAGGAATGTGATTATTTTAGAATATTCCAGTTGACCCCAGACTTACCTAGCCCTTTGACCTTAAATCCCTGGGAGAATTTTCTGTTCATTTTCTTGCCTTGTGGTGTACCTACTCACACCATTATCTTACTTCCTTGTCTGAACCTTCAAGGTGAAAACATTTTGAGGCTTTTTCTCAGTAGGTTTTAATATCAGCAATGACAGGAGGCAACACCAGGGTCTGAGGAAGTGTCAACAAACTTACTGGTTAGATGTTTTTGTACTACATATACCAGTTTAGGCAATTCCAATTCCAAGGGATTCATGCCCTCTTCTGGCCTTCGTGGGTGCCAGGTACACTCATAGTCCATATACATACATGCTGTGAAATACTCAGATGCATAAAATAAAAAAAATATTTGAAAGAAAACCTTCTGTTTTGTTAATGCTGCTCATGTTTAGAGTTTATATCGGTGATAGAGTTTCGTTCACCTAACTGTGCAGGCAGGCAGCATTGGGATACTCGTGATGCACTTGCTGTGTGTGCCATAGATGGTGCCTGGTAAGGTGATCTATGTGTGTACTCTGTGAGATGACAGGGGATGAGGATACTTAACTGAATGTTAATGGTGTATTCATATTGGTTAGTATTGCATTGATTTGTTACCAGCCATGTTTAGGAAGGAACTGGAAAAAAGAAGTGAGCGTAGATCAGAGTTAGGTGACGTAACAAGAATAATAAAGGAGTCAGAGAAAGTCTACAAATTTCTGATCTTATAGAGTTGTAAATACCAGCTGCTGCTGGCCTGCACTGGCCATAGTTCTTATGTAGCCCATTGTGAAATGAAAATACAGAGCATCTGTAAAGCAGCCAGGAGCCTTTCTAAGTGTGCAGATCCAGACAACAGCAGCCCAGTTCCCAAATGTTGCTATTAACCTCGAGAAGTTTTAACCAGAAAACACCATTTTAAGATTTATCCTTGAGACAATGACCAGACCAAGGACATGGCTTTCCCTTTTTTGCCTCAGCTGCCTCAAATGGCCTCCACTGGGTGGAGAGATGGGGATTAGAAAGGGGAGGGAAGGAAGACTTAAATCAGAGGAGGTTGGGTCTAGCCATGGCTGCCAGTATGTGAGACAGACCAGAAGCAAACAGATCAGCAGCCCAGTGCAAGTGTGAGGAATGTTACTGCCAAGCAAAGTAAAATCACGAGATTTGTTTGCATGCCAGTCCTTAGAATTATCAGATCATTTTGAAAGCAGTTCTTTAGGTGGACAATTACTTGAGAGTTAAACAGACATTTCCTAATTACTGTTGGGGTTGTAAGTCTGGTTTTCCATTCTGATATGCAGGTGATCATGGTTTGCTGACTTCTAAATTGCTTTTTAAAATTGATCTCTAGGAATTCCTTGTGCATAGTTACCTTCTTCCAGGCGCATTATGTTCCAAATAGTTTCTCCTAGAGTGTTCAGACACTCTAACATAGTCAAACTAATACACTTCCATTTGCTGAATAATGTATCATGTATCTTGTCTTAAAAGTCTCTTCATTTCCAGTGTCATAAAGATATTATATTACTTTTGTTTAAAGACTAATGAACTATTTTTACATATAAGACTCTAATTTCCCTGGGTTTATGCTTTGACTTTGTATGGAAGTAAAGTTCTAATTCTTTCTCTATGATTTTCTGACATATTACAAGTCCTTCTGTGTGTGTAGATCTGATAGAGGCACATAATATTTTCTACTGTTATCTATTTTATGTCAAAGATGTCCTAACAACTCATACTTGAAATAGCAAAACTTGTCTAATTTGTTCTACTTTCCAAGGAATAATTTGGATTTCTTAGCTCTTGAATTTTCCTTACTTCATATCTTAATAGAGGTCTTAAAACATCTACCAGACTCAATAAAATGAGTTTTAATTTGTCTTTGATATGGAATTGTATTAGTTTGTAGATCAGTTGGGTGTGTCAACATGTTAATGATATAGACTCTTGCTAGCTACAAAATTCCACAATAGTCATTTACTATCTTTGTGTTTTTTGTGCATGTATATTTTAGACAGTTCTTTGTAGAAAGGCATTTTGTCTGTCCTCAGCTACTGAAGAAGCTATGAGCACTTAACAGGCTCATCATAGAGCTTTCAAGCTACAAAGCAGAACTTTAACCTAGTTTCTATACAGAAGGTTTTTTTTTTTTTCTCTACCTCACTCTGCCTCAAAGACTTTGAAAGACATAGTTTGACACAGTGTAGATCATATCACGCCAGCAAAGCCATGATGGTGAGATTCAGTTCTCTCCAGAAATATTATGGTTTTTGTCTGTGTCATGGCTTTCCCTCCCCAATTTCATGTTCTCATGTAGTAAATGCCCACCCCATAAGGTGTAGTTTCTCCTAGAATGCGAGCACGTGAGGCCTAATGTTTCAGGCTATGCCACCTGCTTGTGGCAAAGTGTCTGGTCATTTATGAGCAGTTTCTTTCAGCCTCTGGGTGGGAGAAAGTAAACATGCTTGTCAACAAGAGGAAAGGCTGCACACTAAGGGTGACTTGGGCTTGGCAGGCAGTGTTTACAAAATGAGCTTCTGTTCACACTAATCTTAGCCAATGTACCTTGCTGATGAGCAATAATCCTGGCATGCCAACACTGCTGGAGAGCCCATTACCAGCCAACTCCTGAGCTGCTTGGCTGTTCTGACACATGGGATGTCAAGGAAAGTCCATTGCTGAATAAAACACTGACAGAATGTGAGACTTTGAGACTAGCAGCTGGCCTCATTCTGGAAGCAGGTCACAGATGGTTACAAGCTAAAAACAGGTGTCAGGAAGACTCAAAATTATATTAAGTGATGAAAATTGACAGTAGCCATTTCTAATTTAGGAAAAGACAATGCAGTGGGCACACATCTCTAAGTGGTTTTGTACTGATTCAGTACTGAAAGTTGGGGAAGTCCAATGTTGTGACTAGAGAGTACAACAGAGGGAGGCATAAGGACCATTTGAGAGAGAAAGTGCTTGCCAACAGTGATGGAGAGGCCTATCAAAGATCACCTCAGACATCTGGCTGTGTGTACCTGAGTGGTGAACTCATGGAAAATGAAGTAACCTTCACCATAGCTCATTGGCTGAGGAGTGCAAGCAGCAGAAGAAGAGCTGCCGGTTTGAGGTTGGGAAGGTGAGAGCTCAGGGGGATGGGCAGGGAGGAACAAGACAACCTTCTACAATGAGTAGAAATCACAAGACAAAGGACTGAATCTGGAAGAACAACAGAACCCAAGCTACCTCAACCAAACCAAATTCTGAACCTTCAAATACAGAACAAATACTTTAGAGCTGGACCTAGAGGCTGCTCCAGGGCAGTGCTGTGGATGGGGGCTGGGCTAAAGACCTTAAGTTTGGATTTTTAATAAATCCAGGTTTTATTTTACTTACTTATTCATTTTTTCAAAATTGGAGTTGTTTTAAAAGTCATTTATCACTTCCCTTTCTATAATTTTCTTCCTCGTGGGTGGTGGCCAAGCTTAAGGGGAAAAGCATGGGTGTTCTAATCAGTCACGTGTTTGAATCCTGGTCATGTCAGTATGTGATACATATAGAAACAGCAAGGTGCCTCACCTCTGAGCCTGGTTTCTTTTTTTATCTACAAAATACCACTTTGTAAATTGGGCAAGAATTAGAGAGATAACAAATGGAAGGGTGTCCTGTGGCCAACAGTAGAAGCCCCTATTCTCCCTCTGCTCTATCTGTGTCACTTGGCCACGGTCTGAGATTTGTGTCCATTGTCTTATACTGTCTCAGGCTCACAGGAGCACACAGCATAACTACCTGCCATGATTCACATTTCTTCTACATTCTCAGGGAAAGAGCCAGAGACGCTCTTGCCAAATACATCTGTGGATCCTCTTGCCATCTTCTGTCACATGAGGAAGAAAAAGCTTCCAGTGTGAAAAGCCAGGCTCCATCTCCGGAGATTTGGGGAGCCCAAGTCTAAACAGTTATTTAGAGATAATCTAATGTAGCTACTCATTTAACTCAGTGGAGCCCAGAGAGGTTACATGACTTTGTAAGGTGGCATAGCTCCCAGTGATAGAGCCAGAGCAGAAAACTTCTTCCAAGGTTTTGTATAGTAGTTTGTGGTCTTTGTTTGAGTGCAGATGGTCTCTCTCTCTCTCTCTCTCTCTCTCTCTCTCTCTCTCTCTCTCTCTCTCTCTCTCTCTCTGTGCGTGTGTGTGTGGTAGTTTTATAATGTATATGAGTTTAAGTATGTGAACATTTGTAGATATTATTATAATTGTGGGCCTGCCATGTACACATGAGTGTTCGTTCATATAAAGGATTGGAGAAACGTGAGCCCTAAGCAGAGTAGTCTCATTCTACATAACTGCCACATCATAACGAAACCAGAAGTCATTCTTCTTTCTGGCCTATCAGTTTGCTTTGTCTTCTCCAATGTAACCCAGCCAGACACAGTACTCCTTCCTGGGAATCAAGGCCACATCCAGGTCCTAAAGTGTTGTATAGATGTGCCATACAACTAAGTTCAGTGAGTGAGACTTAGGGAAAGGACCTAGAGGGCTGTCTCAGTGTCAGTCTTCTCTAGGGTAGAATTTCAGGGAGAAGGTGTGGGCTGAGCCATGCCTGACTTAAAGCTGAAGATCATCCTGTAATTAAACGGTACACTCACTTATTTCTAAATTCAAATGAAACAGAGTATCCCATCTTCAAGTTTGGTGGATGTGTTGTGCTCCTGAGGTTCTCACTGCCTGGCTTACCCTCCGCCCCCATGCTGCTTCAAAAGTTGCTCCAAGGGACGAACAATGTTTGCGTATTCGGACAAGCTCAAAATACCCTCCTCCTTCTCCCACATACTTTTTCCTCTTATTTTTTATTCAACTTTCTCGAGTCCATTCTGTCTTTCTACTATGTGAATTCTGGGTGTTGGACTCAGATCCTCAGGTTGTGCAATAGTGGCCTTATATCCTCTAGCATCTCCACAGACCTCTCTCTCAGCTTTCAGGGAGGCCAAGTGGAAGGCAGAGTCTCCTGAGAAATATTTGGGGGGTGTCTATTCTATTGTTTGGTTCTGTTACAACCAAGCAAGCTTGTGGATTCAGATACCCCTAGCTCGTATTGCTAGAGGAGACATTTTGCAGAAGATAGGTTAGGAGAGAGCTGCGAAATTCAGAGCCTTACCTGAGCAGTTGGAAATCACAGTCTCATGGGCTTTGCTTTTAATCCAAATAGTTCGGATCACAAGGCCATAGATGACACTGCAGAAAAAAACCACAGAGAACATTACCATGACTGAAAAATCCCCAGTGTGAGGAATCAGAAATCCTACTACTTCCATTTCTCCCTGAGAAAGATCCAGTGAGAGGGATCGCAACCATCCCTGACAGCTATGCTTGATCATACTGAAGGTGGCATAAGATTAAGTTCATAGAGCTGCTAGTGTCTTAAACAACTGGATGAAAATCTGGAGGATTTAAAAAAATCCAGATGTTTAGAAATGCAGTGTGGATTATAATTCCGACTTGGTTTAGAGGGTAAGAATCATCTACTATGTATGTGCTATTTGGTTTTAGTTATTCTCTCTCTCTCTGTCTCTGTCTCTCTGTCTCTCTGTCTCTCTGTCTCTCTCTCTCTCTCTCTCTCTCTCTGTGTGTGTGTGTGTGTGAGAGAGAGAGAGAGAGAGAGAGACAGAGAGAGAGAGAGAGAGAGAGAGGGAGAGAATAGATAAAGGTATGTGGAGGCCTGTGGTTGATATCAGAAGTTCTCCCCCATATTTCCCTTCTACCTTTTCAATGAAGTTTGACTTCTTTTTTTAATCCCAGATTAAGACATAGTTTGTTGGACTGGCCAGCTTGCTTTTGGAATTCCTTGTCTCTGTCTTCCAAGTCTAAAATTACAAAGGGAACTTATGGATGTTAGGAAAATATCCACTATGTAGTCCAGGCTGGCTTCAAGCTTATAGCCCTCCTGGACACACTCTCTAAACGCTGGCATCACAAGAGGTCACCATACCTTTTCACTATAGCATAACCTCCGTGTCCTTCCCTTGTATTCTTGCAGTAGTGGGATCCTATCTTCTTGAACTTAACAGGGATCTGTTACTTGACTCAGCTAAGTTTGTTGTCATCACTGAGGATACAAAGAATGGAGCGATTGTATAACTGTATACTTCTCAAGGCAGGGCTGCTGTTTAATTTCACAGTCCCAGGAAAATTAGTTGTACAAAAGTATGAGGGACCTTGGAATAATGCTTCCTCAGTTGTGCATCTGGTGGCCTCTTGCTAGTCCCCAAATATGTTACCAAAACACAGACCCAGTTAGCTTTGTGCAGGCCCCAGCACAGAGGCACTACAGATTGGAAATGTACACGGTTTCGATGCCTAGGTTTGTGATGACTTATTACATACTAGTTGATAACCAACATCCCAAGAATAAGTTGAAATTCTTTAGCACAAACTTCTTAAAATTTTGAGTGTCAAATATGATATTTAAAGAGCTGAGAACAGTGCTTGAGTATCAGTGGACTTAAGAGTGTAATTTTCCTTCTTCTTATTTCCAGGCCCCCATTTTCCATCACACTCACCCTCCTTCAGTGATGAGTGCTGTCTGTGCCAGCAGAATGGTAATAACATACACACATCAGCAAATTTTGTATTTCTCATCTCCTTTGATAAATACAAAAATTTTAACTCTTCTCAATGTTACTTGACATTTAAAGTTTACTGAACATTTCAACGAAAAACTTTGGTGCAGAACACTGCCTTATTTTTAAAGTGCATAATCTTTCCTCTTGAGAATTTGTAGTTTAAAAAACCCACAGAATTCCAATTTGTGGTAGCTGACAAAGCACTAATGGATTCTAATGGGTTTTAGACTATAACTTAATTAATGACCATGTTAAAACTTTGTTTCTTTATTGCTTTTTTTCATTCTTGCTCTGGGAGCTCCAGGGAACCCTAGGCCTTGGTAGAGCATTCTTTTCCTTCTGATAGTTCATCTAGGGACTTTCCTGAAGTCTGTATGCTTCCATTAAGGAAAAAAAACCTGAGGAAATTTTAGTGGTGAGCATTTGCTCTAAATGGAACATTTGTTAGATAAGGACTTTCCAGGGTAAAGGAGACACAAGGTATATTAGTTACTTTTCTATAGTTGATAAGCAACAGCTTCAGGGAATGGGAGATTTGGCTTCATGGTTTAATGGGAAGTCATGGAGACCAGAATATCTCACTGCTATGTAAGCAGTCATGAAAGGTTGCAAGTTGCTCACATCTGAGTATATTAGAGATGGAACAGGAAGTAGAATTGGGCTCTCAACCTTAGGAATCCCTTCTTTTATCCCCTCTAAGATCTATTTCTTCCAGCTGAGTTTCCCCTGCCAAAGGTTCTACAATCCCCTAAAAAGCAGGAGTCTACATGATTCTGTAGGAGACATTGTACATTCAAACCACTCCCAGAGGTAAGATCCCAGCCACCATGACACAGTAATGCTAGCTGGCAATGATAATCCCAGTATTTAACTCACCAGTGATTCAAATGCTGGTGACAAGTAGTGACATGTAGGACATTAAAGTTAGAACAGTCTAATGAGTTAAAGTCCTGGGCCTAATTGGCCCTTCTTTTATTTCAGATAAATTGAGAAACACAAAGCCAGGCTACCCTGGCAGTTAGCTGGACAAATGGAACCAGTGGGTGTGTATCCGTGTCGTCTACTCTTCCAGGCAAGCTACTTCTTGGGAGCAACAGTCATTCACCAGAAACTTATTTTTTCCATTTTTTCCTTCTTGTTCATCTTTTACATTTAATTTGTGAGTAAGTGCTGTGGTGCTGTTCCTTCAAAATGACTCCAGGATTTGCACCTACCACTCCATCTCTTCTATATTAGTACAAACTTTTGCAATCTCTCTTTTTTATTTTGAAAATTTTATTTACTATTATAAAATATAAATAGATTGCATTTTAATCCTTCTAATTAAATTGTCCTGTAGCAATAGGTGTAGTCAAACTGATTGATGGATATTACGACCAACCTCCTGTCTGTAGAATTTATCTTATTCTCTCATGTCTTAGTTACTATACTATTGCAGGAAAGAAATCTCATGACCAAGGCAACTCATATAAACTAATGCATTTATCTGAGGGCGTGTTTACAGAGGGATGGCTCATGATCATCATGGTGGGAAGCAGACAAGTATGGCAATGAAGCAGAAGCTGAGAGCATTTACATCCTGAACCACAGGCAGGAGTCAGAGAGAAAGAGATTGTGTGTGAGGTGGGCTTTTCTAACCTCAAATCCCACCTCCTCAATGACACATGTCCTCCAACAAGAATAAGCCTCCTCATCTTTCCCAAGCAGTTCCACTAAGTGGGACTAAGCATATGAGTCTATGGAGGCCATTCTCCTTCAAACCATTACGTATGTCAAACTCTGTAGCTATCAAGTAAAACAAGCTAATGTTTCATAAATATGCATATTAGCCCTTTGTGGGAGCAATGTTAATCTCCCCAACTTTAGTCCACGTGCTCTTGAAACACATGCACCTTTAACCTCTTCCCTAGTGGTATCACAATCTTTAAACTCTTCTATCCTGCTGCTGTAGCCTGCAACCATAGCACCATAACTGATGGTAATACAGGACAGAGATTGGCTCTTCAGCTAAAGTACTGCCCCACCTGAGCAAATCCATTTTCATAAGATGCTATCACTGTTGTGGCATCAAATCTTCTCACCGTTTTCCCATTTTGCTCCATCCTCTGGTGTCTGTTTGTAGTCTATCATTCTTTGTGTGCAACTTTGCAATGAAACATTACTGTTCACCCTGTTCCCTTTCACAGTCAGCTTCCCTTCCTTGGAATACCAACATAGGCTGTGTAGAGGATGTCTATGGCAGTCCTGTGCTGAAGATCATGTACCTAGAAACAGTTCAAGGAAAGGCAGTCTTTGATGTTTTGAATACAACTTCTTCTGTGTCTTGGATTGTGATAACTTTCAAAGAAGACTTAAGCTTCTTAGGAACATGAAAACTGGAGAATTTCTCTGTCAGAGAGCACGTATGTTCTGTAACAATCTAGTTTACCTCCTGAACTTATAGAAGATGATCTAAACATCTCATTCTCCTTTATGCAATTCAGAGGCAGTTTTGGATTACAGAAGTTCAAGTCAATAGAGTCAGGCTTGGCGGTCCATCTCTGGAAGAAGTTGGGGCTAGACCATATGCCTTCATGGTGGATCAGAATGACAAGGAGAAGCAAAAGAACATGCAGAGTCTGTGGGTTTGTGGGCTAACTCTACACTGAAACAACAGAAACTCTGGTTCCCAGGAGAGTATTAAAGTGAAATGGTTCATTACATGTCTCAAAGTTTGAGCTTGGTTCAATATATATTTTTTGTTTTCATTTGTACAAACAAATGAAAGAAATAAGCACATGTACATGCTTGCTTACTCACAGTGAAGACCTGGAATGGCACAGACCCACAATGCTTTGAGGACAAGGGGTTGGTTGCAGAAATATCTCTATTTTTTATTTAATACCAACATTCCCTTGTAGGAAATGTAAAAAAAAAAAAGCACTGTCCTTTTTATAAAAGGGTTATGCAAGACAAAAAACTCCATTTAAGAATTACTATGAAGAAACTACTTGGCAGAAATTCAAATTCCTCTAGGATCAGATCTTTCTGAAATTAAAATATCTGTCCAGAGTTTTTGTTGGTGTTTAGGATTGTTTCTTGTGTATCACCTGCACCATTTCAAATTAACCAATAGTGTAAGAATGTGAGGCCAAACTCTAACAACTGAGAGTAATGTACAGGCTACCCTTCACATTAGGAATAAAAACCCAGTGGGGCCCTCGCTGGATGGGCTTCTTTGCTAGATTTGATATAGCTGAGCACTGTCTGCAGAAATGAAACTTACCTTACCAAAATATTTAACACACTGAACACTAAATGTGTACTCTAGCATGTCTATACTAAGCTGTAGTCCAAGCTATGGCATGGTGTAGAGATTGAAAAGGGATAGACAATGAGCAGGAAACTTTAGTGCTACTCTGGAAAAAGACAGTAACAGTCTTGCTAGGGTTTCTCATTTGCCCTTGATTTGGTCTTACCGCATTAGGAGTGACCTGGTGCAAGAAAAGAGAGAGAGTATACTTGACCAACCCCTGCTGTGTGGAGATGGGAAAAAGAGTCATGTTTCAGAACTGGATCAGAGAGGTTAGT
>JADRCD010216206.1:47560-75393 GCA_019843815.1 Montemys delectorum
TTATAATTTGTATTTGAAAGGCTGTATGATTACTGTACTGGATAAAGTACAGAGTGTGTGTAATCAGACAGAGCAAGATTTCAATCCAGTGTAATGTTAAGTTCCTTAACTGCCCAGATCTTGAGTTTTAATTTTCATAAAATGAAGTCATTTATTTCACAGAGTGACACTGTGAAAGATGGGACACAGCCACTTGGCACAACATACGTATCTGAGTGCATTCTCAATAAATGTTCTTCTCTCCTGACTCTGCTACAGAAGAACTGGGCTTACCACATGGTAACAGTAGACAGGATACTGCATCCCTAACAAGTTCCCACAAGGAGTTTGGAACAGTGACTGACCTGAAGGGGCAAAGTGGAACAGTGCTCATGCAGGGTCCAGCCCACTGGCCTCTCACCTGATAATTGCCAAGGGGATGAAATACACCAGAAAGGCGACGATGGTCATGTACGGGGTCCAGTAGGAGTCATCTGGCCACAGTGCCCAGCACTGCACCTCACCATTGGAAAGTGTCCTTTTCCCAAATATGATCAGGGTGGGGATGGAGAACAGGAACGAGAGGCTCCAGGCTACTCCGATGAGGACTTTGGCTTGCTTCTCTGCTTAAGGAAAAGAGAATGATGCTTGGGCACCTGCACACATGCTTGGGGAGCACACAGGGTCCTTTATAGAGACTGACCTCTGGCAGTGAGCCACTGGGACATGTGCGTGTCTCTTACAGCCTCAGTTTCCTCAAATGGATATAACGCCTTCGGCAGCACACACCTTCTACATGAGGGTGCAGGCCCACCTACATCCCACTGTTCCACAACTCCAAGAAGATTCTTTTTAAATTTCATTAGCTGGCTGCTACAATTTCTTCTCTGCATGTTTAATCTTGTAATCTTTTACTTAGCAGTGTGTTAGGTAATTGTTTCTTTGTTTCTTAATCTGTGATCATGTCTTTTTCTTTCTTTTTTTCTTTCTTTTTTTTAGTGGATGTTCTTAAGGTTTTGTCAAAATTTTCATAAGAAAGATATTAGTTTCTATTTTCTGGCTATTATGAATAAGACTGCTATGAACATAGTGGAGCATGGAGCACAGGTCTTTGTGGTATTGTGGAGCATCTTTTGGGTATACACCAGTATAGCTGGGTCTTCAGGTAGAACTATTTCCAGTTTTCTGAGGAACTACCAGATTGATTTCCAGAGTGGTTGTACCAGTTTGCAATCTTACCAGCCATGAAGGATTGTCACAAGACTGATCTAGTTAGTGAGCAGCCCAGCTTTGGATCCATTCCATGGGTAAGCACCAAACCCTCACACTATTATAGATGCTATGTTGTGCTTGCTGACAGGAACCTAACATAGCTGTCCTCTAAGAAGCTCTTCCAATAGCTGAATGAGACAGATGCATATATTCACAGTCAAGAATTGGACTGAGGTTGGAGATCCCTATGGAAGAGTTAGGGGAAGGACTGAAGGAGCTGAAGGGGATGGCAACCTTGTAGGAAGATCAACAGTGTTGATCGGTGAGAACTCCCAGAGACTGAGCCACCAAGGAAAGATCATACATAGCTGGTCTGAGGCCCCAGGCATATATGTAGGAGAGGACTGCCTTGTCTGGCCTCAGAAGAGGATGCACCTAATCATGTAGAGACTTGAAGAGATCATCTGGGGGAGTAACCTCTCAGAGGTAAAGGGGAGAGTAAATAGGGGTAAGAACTCTGGGAGGGGAGACTGGGAGGGGGCAGCATTTGGGATGTAAATGAATAAAATAATTAATATAATAATCGTAAAAAGATATTAATTCTTTGTCTTTTTAGAGTGCAAAATTCCACTTTTCCTTTTGTTATTGTTCATGATTCTTATTTCTATAAATGGTTGAGAACCTTAATGCAGTGACAAATAATTCGCTTTACTGCTTCTACTTTTGATATGATTTCTGTAGACTCTGTCCTTCTAGGATGATGGAAGGTTTGTCATTATGTTCTTCAGTCTTGCATTTTCAAATGACTCATTTTCCTGGTCCTGAAGGGTCTGTATTTAATTAGCTGTGCTGTAGTGAGTTCATGTTTTTAACCAGCTATAAAGCTAGTCCAATATTATATATTAACAAGCCCATTCTTTTCCGACTTATTTAAAGTTTTATTTGCTGTGTGTGTCTGTGTGTGTGTGTCTGTGTGTGTCTGTGTGTGTCTGTGTGTGTGTGTGTGTGTGTGTGTGTGTGTGTGATCTCTGTGTGTACACCTGTCTGTTAGTCTGTGTGTGTGTGGAATCTGTGTGTATATGCATATATGTGCTATTTCGCTAATATTTGTTCTATCAGAGGCTGAGATTATTTTCATATTAATACATATTTTTTCCTCACCATTGCTGGTACATTACTAGTTATTCTTATATTCAGTTACCCTAAAACTCATCACAGTGCCAATCTCTCTGTAGTTGCTAGCTAAAGACACTGTCACTTTATTGAAGAACAGTACAAAGGAACTCATGTGTGGTCAATTAATGAAATTCCCACAGCTCTCTACTTCCTGTGGCTCTCACATGACATTCTGTAGTTCTACTAAAAGTTTCTCATCACTCATTCAACTTGCCTCCTTTAGGTGGGGATCCTATGGGATGCCTTTTAAATGCATTATTTATTTTCCATAGTTTAGCCTTTGTTACATTTAAAAGATACCTGATTTCCTCCTTGTTTTCCCAGTAAAATTTCAGTTTCTGTGGGTATATGAGAAGGGTAGGAGCCCATGGGGCCAGGCCTGCCTATGTGCAGAGCAGAGGGCAGCTAGCTGGCCCTACACAGTCCTGAACACCAAAGCACAGATGGCTCCTGGGACCCCATCAGTAGCATCTCCATGCTGTTCCCTGTGGATGCAGAGCCCCATCCCTCCCACCTGGTTGGAGAATTCTGGTACATTCATCATGCCCTCCTGCCTCAGGACCTGAAGTTTCCTGAGCTCTGCCTCTTCTCCTGTACCATGTACTGAACATCAAGCAGCACCCCTAGCCCTGCTTACTTGTGCACATCAAGTGAGGACATTATTGGCCACCTGCTTTTCTCTTCCAAGGATCATGAAGTAAGGAGAAGTTCCCTTGATTTCAATAAATTAAAAATATGTTGTGGTTTAAGGACAAGGAGGGGCAGGTATTTGTTTCTTGAGAATGAAGAGCTCGAGGGGACAGCACCTATTTTGTAGTGAGAGTGTGCTTGCTGGCAGGACCTTGAGGAAGTAGATGGAAGCACAGCCAAAGCCTGGCCCACCATGGATTTCTCTTATGCGGCGAGGACCAGGTAGCATTCCTCTACTCCTCTGGCATCCAAACTTTCTTTCTATAATTTTGGATACCCTGACCCATTAGACAGTGAAGGAGGAGGAGAAATAACAGAGAGGGGGTAGGGTGGGGCAGAGAAAACATCAATAAAATATTAGCAAAAATATCCCTACCCTGTAAAAGAATCTTTATGAAAGAGTGCTTGCTCACCTCCTTGAAGAAACTTCATGGGGTAAACGATGGCATGGTATCTGTCTATGCTGAGGGACACCAGAACATAGGTAGAGGCATAGAGCAGGACAACCTACGGATGGGAACCAAAGGACACGTGTGACTTCACATGGGAGAGGAAATGCACATAGTAGATAGTATTCTTGGCACTTAGAAACCAGAAGATTGAACCAAGAGGTACCAGGGAGATGAGAGTTGAGGTAGAGAGGCACTGGTCCTCCCAGCTGGAAGCAGATCTGGGCTTTGCCGCAGGACTCTGCGTTGCTACTGGCAATAGGGTTAGAATGGTCACAGCTCTCTCTGTATGTTCAACTGGCTTCTTGGACTTCCCATACTTCAAGATCAGTCTCTCTTGAAAGTTGCATGGTACATTTATCTGTAATAGACTTTTAAAGCTAAAATAATTTTCTCTGCCACAATTGACATTCCAGAATAGCTCAGAAACTAAAGTTCATTTGCCCTTTATCAGGAAAAGTAGTTGAGAAGTAAAGACGGGTTCTGGTTCCCCAGAGTCCACATACTGCTCCAGCCATTTACCTCAGCATCTCAGAGAGCCCTGCCCTCTACCCACACTGCCTTCCTCCCAGTCTCTGTCAGAGCTGGATGCAGCCTCAGCTTCTGAGCTTCCCTCTTCTGCCTCTCCTCCAATTAATCTCATCCATACCCTCTCAATAGCTCGGGCACAGACTTAGTTGCATTCTCTGTAGAGGAAGAAATTGGGACATAAGCTAACATCTCTTCTGTGAAGCATTCCTATGTGGAATCTAGTTAACTGAGATAAGTCAGAAAGTATGATCTCAATGGAAAATTTCTGAGTAACCAGAAGGCAATTTCTACAAGCCAGTAAGATATCTCTGTGGTCAAATCTAGAGTTCAGACAAACATCAGCCCATTATAGTTGCACTTCAATGATAAAGCAATTGTTACTTGAAATCTTGTCATCTGATAATATATTTAGAGCCATTTGTTTGAAAATTGTAGCTTATCATATTTTATTTATATTGAGAACCCCTATAATAGACTCTAATTAGGTAAAAGTATTAAATGCACCCTATCTCATACCACAGTATTAGCTAACTCATGAGCTACAAGGGCCCTGGTGTTGAACACGAAAACTATGATTCCAAGGTTATACCATTGTACAGTCTAAAAGTCACATGATTGGGTCATCAGAAGTTGGGGACCGTATGCCCCTTTCCTTTTTTTTTTTTTTTTTAATAATACAACCACACATGCTTTCCAGCATTAATCTTGTTGGGAGAGGATAGTAAAGAATGACCAGAGACTGATGCCATCCGTGCCCATCTCCCTGTCCTGCACATACCTGAGAGACATAAAAAAGAAATTCTTTTGTGTAAAGAGTAACCAAGGTAGAAACAGAAAGAGTAGTTAAGTTTGAAGGAAAGTCAAGCTATTGCCTCCTTAGAGAGAACTGATGTTTCTCTGTGTGAACCATGGCTGAGGCCGATCACACAATGCCAGGAAGCTGGCATGATAGAAAGATGTCAAAGAGTGAGTCAGCTGGAAAGAAGGATGTGCTGGGCAGTTCTGAGCCTTGGACATCTCTTCTGGCTTGACTCAGGTGGTTGACACAGTTCAGAATCTGGGACAGAAGAAGAGACGCCAAAACAGATTTTCAGGGCTGCAAGCAATATTAACTAAAACGAGACAGATGTGGAGACACAGCCGAAAAGAATATTTAACTTCTGAGATGAAACATCTTCAAACATCTAGGTGCAGTAAAATAAAATAAAGATACCTAAAAGAAACACATCTCAAATTACCAGGCGTCTCTATAAAAAGTAAATGCCAGAGAACACGCTCAGAGTTTTGAAAGAAAAATTGTGATCCAAGAATTTTGTAAATTTCATTTCTGTGCCAATGCACAGAACAGCTTTTTTTGGATATGTATGAAGGAAGGAAATGTAACACCCCACATCCCCCTCCAGAGTCCTCGGAGGAGACCCAGCTGAAGAAAATCTGTTTCAAAATTAAAAGGAAAGGGGACAAAATAACTATGCCATGCAAGGAAGGCCTCAAATCCAAATGCTTCACAGAGAGTAAGGAATGTGTGACGTGACATTTCAGGGAAGAACCTGGGTCGTGCTGTGAGGGGAGAGAAGAAAAAGAGAGAAGTCTTGTTGAGTCTTATATAGTTTTCTTTCTGCCTTTGATAGTGATACATCTGAAGTTGAAAGGTAAGTTATAACAGGATAAATGAAGAAAACATATAAAATGGAGAAAAATTAACTTCTCTGTCTTCTCTGGTTCCTATGACAAAAAGCCATAGGTTTGGTGGTTTCAACAACATCATTTATGCCCTCCATAGCTCTGGAAACCAGAAGTCTCAAACAATTCTGCTATCCCCAAATCAAGATATTTTCAGGATCATGCCTCGTCTGGAGACTCTAGGGGAGAATCCATCCCCAGTTTCTTTGAGCTTCAGGTAGCTGCCAGCATCCTATCCCTGTGACCTTCAGTGCAATCCCCTCCTATGTGCTACAATGTCCTCCCTCTTCTGCCTGTGTGCTAGATCTGTATTTTCCTCATAGGATTGCACTTTAGGATTCCCTAAATTAATTTAAGATAATCCTACATTTCAGATTCTTAGTCACACATGCCAATTTTTTTTCTATCACATATGGTGTATAGCAGGCATAGATTCCCAGGGTTAGGGTACAATTGTCCTGGAAAAACACTCTTTCAGCTTCCCACAATTACTAACTATATCTGCAACAAATCTTCAAAGAACAACACTCCAAAGAGAACAGTGGCAGAGAGGTCCTGAAACAATACAAGACACTGTTTCCCACATATATAAATATATATAAATAGCTTAATCTCTTTCATTAAAACAAAGACTATTTAAGACAAAACCTTCCCTATGGTCTAACTATATTTTGTTCAGAATATAAATCAATAAAACCAAATAACACTGAAATTTAAAAATAATGCTCTGAGGCATATCAAATAACTAAAAAAATATTAAAAGGCCTTTATTAAAAATACTGCATGATACCAATGAAATTCAAAGGGAATGTGACAAAGATTTTTTTCTGCTGATAAAAGACACAGCACACAATGTCTGTAGAATACTGATAAATGTGGATGTAATAACTAATACAACACTAAATTATGTATCAGAAGTGTTCAAGATTTTACAGGCAAAACAGTCTATAAAACATAAATAGGCAAAATTGAACTTCCTAGTACAAAATGCAAAATAGCTAGACAACATACAGAAATTTGGTCAGATCCTAGATTACCAACCAAGGAAATTTCTCAGTAGAATCTAAAAAGTAGGATTTACTCAACTCACATATCTCAAACAAGTGAAAAACCTGGAACAAGTAACATTTAAAAAAATGTTACTCAGAAATTTGAACATCTTCATAATTAACTCAAGCAAAGAAGGAAATCACAGTACAATTATAGTCAATTCATAAATGTCAACAATGGAAACTCTACACACCAACAGCATATGGAGTGCCATTCTGAGAGCAGATGGCAGCCTGAGGACATGTCTGCCTTCCCACTACCCTGCCCCCAACGCTAACAGACATGACCCAGAGAATGTGACATGCAAAGAAATTCTGCAAAGGGAAGTGAGATTTAACTGCTGGAAGCAAAGTGATTTACTTAGGAAAATGCCAGATTGTGTTCATGTAAACTACTATTCTTAGGCTGCCTTTAAAACCATGCTCTTGATTTTTTTTTAGATCAAGTTCAGGTTTACGAAGACCTACAAATAGTGCAGAGAATTCCTGTGTTGCTCACATTGCATCGCATATCTGCTGATGTCAATATCTTTAATTCTTATGGTATTAAAGTAGTTGGTCAGTCTTGGTACATTATCAACAACTAAGCTGTGCGGTTTATATTAAGGTTCAGGCTTTGTCACTGCCTTCTGTGGGCTTGGACAGTGTGATGACACTTATCTACCATCTCTTTTATCAAGATGAGAATCACTGACCTTGTAATGCCCTATGTGCATCTAGTCACCCTTTCTTCTTATAAATCCCCAGGAACCACTCATGTACGGTCTAACACAGCTTTGCCCTTTTGATAAAGTGACATAGCTGAAGTCATGTGGTATTTAGCTGACCAGATTGACTCTTGTCATGTAACTGTGTGATTTACCATTCCTTCATGTGCATCAACAGCTTATTTTCTTATATTTTAGAAAAAAAATACTCATTGTCATATTACACGGACTTGACATGCTTTGTTATCTATTGAACTGGTGGAGAGCATCTTGATTGTAACAGGTTTTGATGATTAGTAGTGCAGCTAAAACCACCTTTATGCAGGTTTTTGTGTGGATGTAAGTTGTCTGCTCAACTGCACAAATGTCTATGATCATAAATTGCCCAACTGTGTAGTGAAATTATGCATAACTTTGTAGGAACCTGTCAAATTGTTTTTCAAAGAAGCTGTACCATTTTTAGTTTTATCTACTGTGAGCCCAGGTTTTTGTTAATATACCAGTGTTGGGCATTGCCAGTGTTTCTTATTCTTTTCTGTAAGCTGGCTGTTGTATAATACTGAGTACTTCTTGTTCCAACTTGTAATTAACTAATGAGACGCATGTTTGCCATCTTTACTGATGCACCTACTCTTTCCTATTTTTAAGAGGGTTGCTTTTGCTGGGCAGTGGTGGCACACGCCTTTAATCCCAGCACTTGGGAGGCAGAGGCAGGTGGATTTCTGAGTTCAAGGCCAGCCTGGTCTACAGAGAGAGTTCCAGGACAGCCAGGGCTACCCAGAGAAACCCTGTCTCAAAAAAAAAAAAAGGGTTGCTTTTATACTGTCGTCTTTTAAGCTTTCCAGTTATCCCATAATAGTTTTATGGTATTACATTTATATTTGTGATTCATACTGAGTATTTTAAAAGGTACAATATCTGTGTTTATGTTTTAATATTTTATTTTTATTGTATGCATCAGTATTTCACAGAACATCTTAGTGGTAACTGCAATTATAGTGACCAATTCTTTTCTATGTAAATACTGAAGACATTTAATCTATTTTTCAATAAATAGAATTTATGCTGTAATGAACAATTTTCAGTCCTCATGTAAACATTTTTATTCAATTTTTATATGAGTATTATTTAATGGTTATACAGTTTGTGATATCAACCATTATGCACTCAAATTTGTGAATTAATTTCTTACTCAGTGGGCATCTTGAATATCTTGGCCATCCCATCATGTCCACTGCTCATACTACCAGTGAGACTCTTTCTTCTCCCTCTGGAACTATGGCTTCCCATAACTATGGCTGCTCCTGTTGCCTGGAGCCACCTTCTCCTCTTCCCTCTGGAATCCCAGCCATGCCCTCTTCCCAGGATCTTATTACTCATGCTGCTGCTTGAACTCTTCCTTTATGCAGGACTCACACTGATGTCTTCCCAGGCAGAACCCTCACTCTCACCTCCCTTGGACACACTAGTGCGACTATCCCAGGCTGTGTCTCAAGCTACTTCCTGCAAGATTTTACCTGTTGTTTTGAAAACTGAGCCCCACTGTCCCTCTTGTGGGAACTTCGGTCCCTTCCTCTTAGAAATATCACACCCTCCCTTCCTTCTGGTCCTTGAAGGCCACCATCCCAGGGCCCTCTTAAAGTGCCTTATTTGCTTTACAGGTAGGATATCTTGTCTATATTGCCCATGACACTCTGTTCTCACCATCTGAGGGACCTGGATGAGCCCCTGCTCACTGCATAGGCAAAATTCTCATTTCTCTATGGCACTTCAATAATAGAGTTATTTATTTTTATGTTATGGGCACAGGTATTTTGTCTAAATGTATGTCTGTGTAATATGTGCATGCCATGCCTGCAGAGGCTAGAAGAGGGAATGATATATTCTGGGACTGCAGTTAAAGACAGTTGTTAACAGCCATGTGGATATTGGGAATCAAACCTAGGTCCCCAGAAGAACAGTATATGGTCTTGAATGACGAGCCATCACCTTAGCCCCTTCTTCTTGCATTCTAATCTACCAGCTAATGGAATATCCACGTTCCCTACAGGAAGTCAGTGCATCTACTCCCTTGCAAGCAACTTACTCCTGTGTATCAGGATATATGTTGATCACCTGTCCATCTCTAAAGATAGAGGCCACCTTCCATGCCCACAGGTACCCAAACCACTGAGTTTTAGGACTCCTGTGGAGCCTTTGCCAGCTTCCTCAGTCTGAAGCATTTTCCAAATATCTGTGCCTTCCAGATCTGAGACTAAGCGGTGCCTGGAGCAGTTGCCCCTCAGGACAGAAACCACACATCTCTAACCCTGCAGTTCACTCTCCACTCTACTGACCCATACAAAGTTTGCACAGAGCAGGTCAGATCCTGTGCCTTTCCCTAGTTGAACTGGAGTTACCTCAACTACCTGACTCACAAATCAACACTAACTGGCCACAGGACTGAGGTTGAAATATACGCTAGCTATTCCAAACCCAGCAAAGTCAACACAATAATAACAACAAAATTCAGATTAAATTATCCATTTGATACAGGTGATCCAGAACTCCTATCACTTTGATTGAAGAACACAAAACTGGCCAGGAAAGTTCTTTCATGCCGACTAACTACCATAGTGTTGAAAGGTACCATGGGGGGTTGCTAAGGAAGAAAACATATGAGTGGTTACACCCAGCATTGGACCCTGAACACTGCAATACTGACTGGTACAATAGTGGCATCAGAGTTATGAAGGTAACTGCTTTCTTATCAGAGTTGATGCCTGATTCAACAGAAGGGGATTCATGCCTGGCACTGTAGTCCTGGTCAAAAGCCCATGGCTGAGGAGCTCATAAATGTTAGTGTAGATTTTGCTATTGTTATTTTGCTAAATGATTATGGCATTGAAGTGTTTGCTAAATATTTAAGGTTACAAACCACAGACCTGGAGTATACTTAACCTTGGACAAAGAAGTTTCTCTCTGTACTTGGTAATGGTCAATGACTCTCAAAGTACTGACAAGAGATTTAGTGCTCAGCCCCAAAGGCCATCTATGGCTTCTTTGTCACTTACCCCCACCCAAACATTAAGGGATATCTTAGAAGAGGAGGCAGAATTAACATAAGACCCAGAGGATGGGGAAAAACGTGAAAGGTTCTGTATTTTAGACTATCACAATCACAGCAGCTGAGGTTACCTATATAAGTCCTGAACAAGATCATATCAGTCCAATTCCCACATACACACAGAATGATCTCCAGGAACAGTGCTTACTGAAGACTAGTTGTAAGGGATAGTTTCTGGAATAGAGATAATTATTCTTCTTGAAGATGTAACAACTCACAGGATTCCAACACTCTAGTGGATGGCCCTCACACCATACATACATGGGCAGCAAGAAAAAATGCATCTACTTGTTTACAAGAAACATATTATAATGCTAAATACTGGCCTCCAAGATCTTCTTGCCTCAGGAAAAAAGACTCATGCACACCAAGGGTGCTATGTAAGCTTGCTCCTTAATTTAAAACTACTGGTTGAGTAAAGATGTGTACAGCCCATAGCTGTACAGAAGAGAGGTAGATGGGGCTTCGATTCCCAGGGCTTGGAATGTAAGGCAAGTCCATAAGGAGGAAAGAAGGGAGAGGAAGAGAGAGGAGAAGATGCCATGGGGTAACATTGTGAGAACTGGTCATGATGGATGGCCAATTGGAGTACAAAAACCCAGGCAGAACATGACAAGTCATATCTCAGGGTTATTGACAGGGAAGTGCACAAAATAGCATAGTGGGTTGATATTTGACAAACTCTAGTACTATTAAGACTTATTGTAAATATAAAGGTTTTGTGTTTATCTGGGAACTAAATAATAAAAGGTGGGGTATAAACTTCCAATTAATTTTAACTACAATAACATATCTTAGCTTAAAATGTAGCTACCAACTTGGAGTAAAAAGATGGATAAAAATCTAATTAAATGGAACCACAAAGCAAGAGAATGGAACCACTTATCCTAACATCTGACAAAACAGACATCAAACTAAAATAAGCAGAAGAGATAAGGGAGGACACTTCATTTTAATGAGGGAACAGCTAACCAAGTAGACATTTCTATAGCCATAAACAAAGATAGAGAAAGAAGTCAAGGACATGCCTCTATTCACAGTACCCCATAAAGAAAATAAATCTAATCAAGAAAATGAAGGACTTCTACAGTGAAAACTTGAAACCTTTAAAGATAGAGAATGGCCATAGAAGATGATGAGACATCTCATGCACATGTATTAGTAGAACACTGTGGATGTTATTTATAGATTCAGTACAATTCCATTAAAAATCCCTATATCATTGCCCACTGAAATAGAAAAAATCTACCCTAAAATTTATATTTGTATGTAACTTCAAAAGGTACCATATACCAAAGCAATCCTGCAGAAAAAGAACAATACTGGAATCTGCTGTTCCAGATATTAAGATACATGTGCTGAAACATTTTGTGAAGTCTGAGTACTGAACTATTCTTGCATCTTTGAAATAAATTCTACTTCTTAAGACTTGTAATCTTCAATGTGTTCTAGAAATTATTTCAATTAATTTTCTTACATTTATGATAATAAAAGGTGTTGGCCTCTAGGTTTTGTTTCCTGTAGTACTTTGGCTTGGAATGCATATAAAGCCAGTCTTGTAAAATGAATTTGGTTGTATTCTCAACATTTTAAAAATTTGGGGAAGATTTTGATAGATTGTTAATAATTCTTTTTTAATATTATGGAGAATAAATCAATAAAGACATCTGGACCTGTAATAGTTTTTTTGGCTGGGAGTTGTTTGATTCCTATTCAATCTGGTGTTCATTATTGCTCTCTTTAAACTTTTTACTAGTTGATTATTTCATCTTTGTAGCTTGTACATTTTAGTTTGTTTCATGTTATCTGATTTGTTGGCATGTACTAATTCATAGTAGTCTCAGGCTTGTTGGTATTTCTATAACATTAGACTTAATGTTTGCCCTGTAACTTTGAATTTTATTGATTGAAATTTCTATTTTTATAAGTAAAACAGGATCAATTTAATTCATCTTTTCAAAAGAGGAACTCAATTTTATTGATCTTTCTTACTTACTCTTTACTCTCCATTCTTTCTTTCCTGGTCTCTATTTCAGTCTGTGATAGTTTAAGTGAAAGTGGCTTCCACAGGCTCCTAGGGTGTAGCACTATTAGGAGGTGTAGTCTTGTTGGAGTAGGCTTAGCACTGTTGGAGGAACTATGTCACTGGGGGTGGGCTTTGAGGCTTCAGAAGCTCAAGCCACTCCTAGTGGCTCAGTCTTTCTTCCTGTTGCTCTCAGCTCCAGATGTAGAACTCTCAGCTACCTCTCCTGCTCCATGCCTTTCTGCATGCCACCATGATGATAATGGACTAAACCTCTAAAGTATAAGCCAGCACCAATTATAAGAGTTTATAAGAGTTGCTGTGGTCATGATGTCTCTTCACAGCAATAGAAACCCTTACTAAGACACGGCTTGATTCTTTCTGCAGAGTTTGGATTGATTTGGGTCTTTCCTTCTCTCCTTGAGTTAGGAGCTAGGCTGCACATTTTCTGTCTCTCTTCTTTCTCAGTTTAGTTTATTGCTGCTAGCACTCTCATCCTCATTTTTTTAAATGTATTTTTTTTGGAATAGAATTCATTTATTCAACGTTTCTCAATCTCAATGTAGCCTTAGCAATTTTGTAACATCTATCACTTGAAAGTCACCATAGACTCACAGCTCCTTTGACAGACTCAATATCTTCTGATTACTTTGGTCAGTTTTTTTAAAAACAAGTTTATTTTGTGTAAGTGTGTGCACCTATGTGAATTTATGGGCATAACATGTATCAGGGGCTTCTGAGGCTGGACAAGGATGTCAAGTGACCTTGAACTGGAGATACAGAGGGCTGTTGGTTTCCACAGGAATAATGGGAACTAAACTCCAGTGCTCTACAAAAATTCTAAGCATTTTAAATCTCTGGGTCTTCTCTCCAGTCCTAACTTTGAGTTTCTATTTTCTCTGGACTGGATTCTTATTTTTTTTTTAACTTTTATTGCATTATGATGAGAAAAGTTACATGATTTCAATTTATCTGAATTTGTTAACATTTAAAAACATATTTTAAGTAAATAGAATTAAATCACATTCTTGTTTCCTTTTTGTTCCCCAACTCCTCACAGAGACCACCCTTCAATACCTACAATATCTTTTTTGTCATATTCCTTAAAATTTATAAATTATTATAACAATAAAAAGCATTATAAAAGTTGTTTGATATAAAACAACAATCCATTTAACAGTCTTATGTAGATGCTCGTCTACAGAAATAGTGAAAATACATTTTTCTCAATATAAATTTTAAATAACATATTAATTGTATATTTTAAAATAATACATCACTATTAGTATTTTCTTAAATGAACATGTGTGTATTTATTACCCTTTAATTCATTTCATACTCTTTAAGTTTCTCTTTTATTTTTTAAAACTTACCTAGGTTGTACTGAATCTTTCTGCCCATTACTGACTACCTTCTAGTTTTCTTTCATCATAGTTGAAAAAGATGTGTAATTTCATGTAGGTTTTCAGTTTATGAAGGCTTGGTTTATTACATTTGTGTTTTAAATGTGGTTGATCTTGTGACTGTTTTCCATACTACTAAGGAAAGTTTTCTTTTAAGTTTTTTCTTGTTTTACTTTTTCAAGACAGGGTTTCTCTGCATATCCCTGATTGTCCTGGAACTCACTCTGTAGACCAGGCTGGCCTAAAACTCAGAAATCTGCCTGCCTCTGCCTCCCAAGGCATGCACCAGCACTGCCCAGCTAAGTTTTTACTTTTCTGTTCTCAGATATCTGTATGATCTGGTTTTAATGTTCTGAATGTTTATTACCATTTAGTACTTAGCAAAAAAGAAATGGCTTATGTGCTCGCTCAGTTCACTGGCCATATTTAAAATAGCTTATATTAAATCTTCATAAAGCATACTCATTGGGTGGCATTTCTCAGAAATGTTATGTTTTAAAATTTTTCCCTATAAATGAAAGAGACTCTTTTGTTTCTTTGTGTATTTCATACTCTAATTAAAAACCAGAAGTTCTGAAAAAAAATCATTGAATTTTTCTTTTTTTATTTCTTTACTCACTTACTTAAATTGACAAGTAAAACATTTTAATTTTTGGCTCATAGCAAGTTGTATACCTGTGCTCATAATCCACTGGCTAAAGCAAGCTCCTTTTATTTTTTTTTTAAGTCTGTTTTTTTTTCATTTATTTACATTCCAAATGTTGACATTCTTCCTAGTCTCTGTCTCCAAAATTTCTTCACCCTATCCTCCTTCCCCTTTGACTCTAATATAGTGTTCCCCATCCCCACCCTCCATATTCCTCCCCACTCCCAACTCACTCCTCCCATCCCCCTTCCTAGGGGCACCAAATCTCTACAAGATCAGGTGCATCCTCTCCCACTAAGGCCAGACAAGGCAGTCCTCAGCTACATATGTGCTGGGAGCCATAGACCAGCCCCTATATGCTTTTTGGTTGATGGTTTAGCCTCTGGGAGCTCCCTGAGGTCTGGGTTAGATGATATTGTTGTTCTTCCTGTGGTGTTGCAATCCCCTTCAGCTCCTTCCCCTAACTTTTCCATAGGGATCCCTGACTTCAGTCCAGTGGTTGGCTATAAGTATCTGCATCTATCTCAGTCAGCTGCTGGTAGAGTGTTTTAGAGGACAATCATGCTAGGCTCTTGTCTACAAGCACAGCATGCATCAGCAATGATGCCATGGTTTGGTGCCTGCCCATTGGATAAATCCCAAGTTGGGCCTGTCACTGGATGGCTTTTCCTGACCTTAGTCAAAACATTGAACAGTGCGGAGATGGAACCTGAAGAGACCACCTCCAATAATAGACAGGGCTCCCAGTGGAGGGATGGGGTCATCAACTTACCTTCAAATTTTTTGACCCAAATTGTTCCTGACTAAAAGCAAGCTCTTAATAAGTCTTACCTCACATGTTTGATTTTTGTAATAAAAATACATAAGATATATTCTCTTAAAAAATTCCCAGTACACAAAATATCTTATTATCTGTGGACAACAGGCCATATAATAATAGTTCTCCTAAGCTTATTCTGCAAGTGAAATGCTGTGCCATTTGACTATTATCTTTCTGGTCTGCCCATTCTACAGACTGGTAAGAATTTCACTCCATTTATGTGGGCTTAATATGTTTAGATTCCATAGATAATAGAAATCATATTGTATATTTCTTTCTGTGCCTGCCCTATTCTACTTAAGGTGCAGCCATCTTGTGACAGTAATATTTCTTTTCTTTTAAATTCTGAATAATATTTCACTGTGTGTCTACTTGTATGAATGTGTGTACATGTGTGTGTTTGTATATATGTGTGTTTGTGTATATGAGTGCATATGCGTGTGCAGAAATGTGTGCTCATATGTGTGTATATGCCTGTGTATATGACCTATTTCTTTATCCACTCATTTTACAATGGACACTTTTGACTGTTCCATGTGTGGGCTAATACCAATAATGTTGCAATGAATATGAGAGTACTTATTTAGTATGCTAGTTTCATATGCTCAGAATATATACTCAGAATTAGGATAGCTAAAACATGTATTTTTTTTAGTAGGCTTTTCTTTTTTAAACGTTCCCATACCATTCTCAACAGTGGCTACAGTTTTCCATCCTGGACATTTACAGGTACCATGTTTTCTTTCCCCCATGCCCTTGTCAGCCCTTGTTAATTTTTATCTCTAATAGCAGCCATCCTAACCTAAAAGGTATGGTGTTATGTCTTATTAGAGTTGCCATTTGCATTTCCTGATGGATTAGAGAGGCTGTGTTTCTTCAATACCTATTGGATCCTTCTGAGAAATGGCTATTCATGTCATTTGGGTTTTATTGATTTTTTTCAGCTATGTTGTCAGATTTTCATTGCTATAATAAAATAACTAACACTGAGTAACGTTATAAAGGAGAGAGTTTATCTTACTGTTATGGTCAAGAAGCTTGTTCAGATGAGCTCTTGCTTTGATAAGGGATCTATGGCTGATGTCCAGTGGTGGAGCAAGAGTGCAGAGAGAACTAAAGGTTGAACAGAAAACAAATGGAACTCGCTTTGTTCCTTTTATAGGAACTACCTCTGAACACATTCCAGAAACTTGGGGATCTCCTATAAGCTCTACTCTTAAAGGGTCTGGCACTCCCTGATGGTGATTGGTTCTAATACTTTGTCTTGATGTGACTCCCCAAATCCCATGGGAATCTGTATGTCCAGATGCTGAGGGTCACTGTCAATACTGGTTTTTGATTAATCAATAACAGGCCAATGGTCAATGGCTGGGTAGGGTGAAAGAGGCAGGACTTTCAGAATTTCTGAGCAAGAAACACAGAGGAGAGGAACAAGAGAATTGCCATGATGGGGAAACAGAAAGATCAACATGTAAGAATGTAAGAATCAGGGAATGTGGTGCCAGGGGTCACTGCCCGGATTGGGTTTGGGGTAGCATAGATAAAATATAGATTTAGCAAGTATTAATTCAAGAATACCAGAGGGAAGTATGCGCTAGCCTCATTAAAGTTAGGAAGTATCCAACCATTGAGCTAGTTAGGCATATTAAAATATAAAGGATTGTGTGTGTATGTGTGTGTGTGTGTGTGTGTGTGTGTGTGTGTGTGTGTTTTCATTCAAGAATTCAGAGAGCTCTGATGGGTGGCTAGCACACAACAATTCACCTCTACAACTTCCAATATTTCCCCTCCTTTATGGCCCAATTTTTAGCCAAGCCAACCCTGAAAGGACACAATCCAACTAGACCTAAATTGTAGCACTTATTGGCTTGCTTTGTTTCTTTATACGTTCTGACAATCTATCTTTTTAAAGATATTTTTCCTAAGAATTTTTAAAAAGTTATGTGTATGTGTGTTTTACCTCTATGAATGTATGGGCACCACATTGTGGCACCATTATAGGTACCAAGGACAACAGAAAGGAGTGGTGGATCCCCAGAAAATTAAGTTAAAGATATCTGTGAGCCACTATGTGAGTGCGAGGTCTGTAGTCCTCTGAAAGAGCAGGCTATACTTTTAGCCACTGAGCCATCTCTCTAGCTCCTTTAAAAAAAAAAGTCAGATTTTGCATTACAAATATCTTCTCATACTATGGGCTATTTATTTATTTATTTATTTATTTATTTATTTATTTATTTGGTAGACAAAACCATTTTCCAGGTTGATGTATCTTCAAATGCCTGTTTTTGTTTTTTGTTACTTATGCTTGTAAGGTCATATTGAACATTTTCTCACCTAGATAAATCCCATGGACATTTCTTTTATGTTTCATTTTGGTAGTGTTATAATTTAAAGTCTTCTGTTCAAATTTTTAATGCATATGAGAATACTTGTGTACCTAGTGTAAGATAAAGGTCTAAGTTTGTTACACTTCACATTTTCCCACTGTCTTCTCTGCAGAGCATAACCTTTCCCTGTTTTGTGTTCCTGACAAATCACTGATAATTGGTCATATACAAATGTATCTTTTTTTTGTGATTTACACTTGCTTCCATTTGTCTATACATCTGCTTATATGGAAATGCAATGTATTTTGGCTTTTAAAGCTTCATCATGAATCTTTAAAAAAGCTAAAATATAATTATATCACATATCCCTTCCTTTACTCTCTCTCTCTCATCCCTCCTGCTCACTCTCTACGCTCCCAAATTCATGGCTTCCTCTCCTTTAGCCATCGTAGTCATGTATACATATAAGGGTATACATATATACATACACTACCTGATGAATCACTTCAGCATTACCTGAGTGTGTATGTTTCTGTAGTCATGTATACATGTAAGTATATACATACAACCTGATGAACCAGTTCAACATTACCTGAGTGTGTATGTTTCCAGGGATGACCACTTGGTATTGGATAATCAATCAGGGGCAATTCCCTGTGGAAGACTGATTCTCCCTCTCACTGAAATTGTCAATTGCTTGTAGGAGTTTGTCTAGGGTGTGAGTCCCAGGGGATTTCCTCCATCTGTATTGGGACCTCAGCTGTTGTTTGACTTTTTCAGGTCTTCCTTAAGGCAGCCACATTGTTGCGACTTCATGGGTGTGGCTTCCCGTCCTAGCTAGAATATATAATTTGACAGTGGACTTCCTGGTCCTCTGTCTCTAACAGACTTCCTGTCACTTCTTCCAAAATGTGAATGTTCTCTGAACCTTAAGTGTAGAAGTTGTGTTACATCACTTTGGGCTGGGAACCCACAATCACTTTTCTGTATTTAGTTAGTTATGCCACTCTATAATAATCTATTTATGCCAAAAAAGTTTCCTTGGTGAGGCATGAATTCTATATTTATCTACAGGTATACGATAAGTGTTTGGAATACAGTTTTGAAATTACACTGACTAAAGAAAGCTGCAGTAGTTGGCTCCCTTCTCAGGTCTATGACCTCACTAGCCATATGTTAGGTTCATAGTACCAAGTATAACTTCCCTCCTTTTGAGAAGACTTTAATTCAATTCGACAGCTGTTGGAAACTCTTAAGATGAAAATGCCACAACTTCTCCATGTGGTTGTGGAAATATTGCCAGCTCAGTCCTTGTGGTTGATATGCTTACCAGCTGAATAGAACTTCAGAATGTTCTCCTCCCTCTGTGGATCTCTCAGAGCATCTTCAGATACTATGAGAGCTACTTCTTGGGTATGAGACATCTGGATCAATTCCCAATTAATCACTCTAAGTCCAATATCTGAAGTGCATCATTATTTCAGTAAAAGACCTTACTTTCAAATTCTAGGAGACATTCACATGCAATGACAATAGCCTATATTGTTTGACAGTTTCTTGGACTCCTTTGATCTACAATTCAAGAGAGGGTACTCTATACTTCATGCATTATACTGAAGTTTTCTTACACAGTTCATGGCTCTTGAGGGGAACATTATAGCCAGAAATGTTGATATAAACAAACAAATGAATGAATAAATAAATGTGTGTGAATATATAAGTGTAAACATGTATGTGTGAATAAAAAAATGAAGAAAGAGATTAAGAAAGACACTAGAAAATGCTATGTACAGGGAACTATGCTTGTAGTTTAGTGGAATTAATTTTGTCAAAATGACAATATTGTACACATGCATATATGTACATATATATGAGTATACATATATATGTATATATGCACACATATACATATATGTACACACAGATATATATGCACATGTATAGCCACATATGTCTATACACACATACACACATATGTACATATTAATTCATTCTCACTTCTTTTCCTATATATACATGTGTGCATGTATGTGTGCCTATATTTATACATATATCCATATTTGTATATAGGTATACATGTTTAGGTAAATATAATAATGACCCTATACCTTTTAAAAGCATCCTTAGTATTATTACTCCTCCTACCTCCCACTCTTTCTGTATTGCTCTTTCTCCTCCCTCTGTGGTCAAAGTCCCTGCTTTCCCATTTCTCTCTTTATAATACCTATAATCTATTCACTATAGATTTAGATATAAGAACCACAAATTGGAAAGAAAATGTGACTTTTGCCTTTGTGATTCCAGATTACCTCATTCAGTATAATACATCTATTGCCACATATTTAGCTGGAAAATCCTTGATTTCATTTTACTTTGTAGCTGAGTAGAATTCCATTATGCATATGTACCATATTTTCCTAATTCATTCATTGAATGAAGAACATCATAATGTTTCCATTTCTTCAATTGTTGAATAAAGCAGGACTGAGCATTGCTGAGCAAATATTAGAGATATTCCAAGCTGTGGTATAGCTGTGATGTAGTAGATTTACTTTTGTCTTTTTGAAAATTCTCTACAGTGCTTTCCAGAGTTACTGCATCATTTCACAATGCCACTAACAGTGAATACAGGCTCACTATCCCCAGAAACTCATGAGCATTTCTTTTTAGTTGTTTTCTTAATATTAGCCATTCTGAATGGAATGAGATGGAATCTCAAGGTTGCTTTAGTTTGCGTTTCCTTAATTGCTAAGGATGATGAGTACTTTTTGAGCTATTTATTATCCATTTTAATTTCTTATTTTGAGAATTCTCTATTCATATCCACAGCCCATTGTTTAAACACAGAAAACTACCTGAGACAAACATCTAGCTTTGTGTGTATGTAAACTACTTTAATAAATTCCATTTCTCTCTCTCTCTCTCTCTCTCTCTCTCTCTCTCTCTCTCTCTCTCTCTCTCTCTCTCTCTCTCTCTCTTTCTGTCTCTCTCTTTCACACACACACACACAAACACACACACACACACACACACACACACACACACACACTACATTCATTCATTTTATTAGTTCTTTTCCTCTAGAGAACCCTCACCAAAACATACATGAACTTTAGGATTTTTTTTCTCCCTACTTAACTGAAGAATTTGACTATGATTGTTTTGAATCTGTAAATTTCTCTTGGTAGAATTGCCATTTTCACAATATTATTTCCACCAAACTATGAGCATAGGCCCTTCTATACCATTGTCTAACACCTTTTTCAATCTCTTTTTTCACATATTTAAAGTTTCATTAAAGAAATCTTTTATCTCCTTTGTTAAATATATTACTAGATTTCTTTGGGGCTACTGTGAGTGTGTGTGTACAATCTATTTCTCAGCAAGTTTGTGTTGCTATGGAGAGAGGCTATTGAGCTTTGTTAATGATTCTGTATTGAATCAGTTTGCTGAATATGTTGTTGCTTTCTAGAAGTTTTCTGATGAAACTTTGGTATCTCTGTGTTTAATATATTATTTGGAGACAGGGATAATTTGAATAACTGCTTTCCAATCTGTATCCCTTAATTTCTTTCTCTTTTCTGATTGATCCAGCTAGTGTTTTAAGGACTATATTGCAAAAGAGTGGTAATAGTAGATAAGTGGACAGCCACAGCTCATTAATGATTTTAATGGGGTTGCTTTAAGGTTTTACTCATTTAAGATGATCTTGCCTGTGGGTTTGCCGTATATAGCCCTTATTATGTTGAGGTATGTTTCCTCCAATCCTACTCTTATCTAAAACTTTTACCCTTAGGGTATACTGAATATTTCATCAAAACCTTTTTCTGCACCTATTGAGATTATGTAGTTTTTGTCTTTAAGTCCATTAATATTATTTATTACATTTATCAACTTATGCACTCAAATCAATATGATAAATCTAAGTTCATCATGGTAGTTGTTTTTCATATGTGTCTGTATTCAGTTTACAAGTTTAAAATATCTTATATCAGACCCACAAAGACAGAAATCACACAATAAAAAAGGTCAAGAGTACATATTTCCTAAATCCATTATTCCTATAGAGATTATTTCAGGAAGAATTAACTGTAAGAATTACAGGATTCAAAACTCAAAAGAACAGCCATAAACTTTAAGCTTCATCAAAGAATTCAAGGAGTAGGAAGAAAACACAAATAGTTCAATGAACTTAAGTACTAGTAAATGTCTGAACTATTGCCAAGAAAACACAAATATCAAGATAATTTAATTGATGAAGAAAATTCAGGATTTGAAAACTGAACTTAATAAAGAGATATAAATATCAAAGACAACTCAAATAGAAGTGAAAATGGAATTTAACAACTCAATAACTCAATTAGAATTATTTTGAGTTTCTTTCTTCCTATCCCTCATTTCTTGAGCACATCAGATTGAAGAGAAGATTAAGTACAGCCAAGAGACTCTAGAAAGAAAACAAATGAAACCAAGAGACCTTAGAAAGAAAACAAATGAAGCTATGACCTCTTAAACATTAAGTACAACTAAGGAACAAACAACAAAACAAAACACAATGAAATCACTTTTCAATAATATTAATAGCTTCAGCTCTCCAAATTGTAAAACACAGACTAGTTGAATGGGTTGAGAAACAAAATCTTTCTTCATATTTTCTACAAGAAACTCATCTTGAAAAATAGGTATCACCTGTAGTTAAGAGTATAGAAAATAATTATCCCAAGGGCATGGGGCTAGGATCCAGGTGAGTATGGGACTAGGATGCAGGCAGACATGTGACAAGCATGCAGACAGACATGGGACCAGCATGCAGGCAGGCATGGGCCCAGGATGCAGGCAGGTGTCACTATTCTAATATCTTACAAAATAGACCTCAAACTAAAAGTACCTGAAAGAAACAAGAAATATCATACCATTCTAACCAAGGGAAAAATTATTTATTGCAAACCAATCCTAGGCCTACATGTACCAAACTCTGTTACACTAATTTTACAAGAAATACAGTACTGAAATTAAAGACACAGATTAATATTAACCCACTAACGATAGGTGACATTACCATGTATTTTTCTAGATCATCAATGTGACAGATATAGCTTTTATTTCCTTGTTCAATTATTACCTTATCTATTTGGGATCTTTGTGATTCTACATGTATAGTAGTTTTGTGTTTATGTTTCCTATTTGTGTGAGAGATATGGTTGGAATTTTGCTTTGCCTATATTGTTTCTGTAGATCATTTAAAGGAGTTTTTAAAAACATTTCTAGTCCATGAGTGTTAACTATCTTCTCATTTATTTATGTCTTATTTAATTTCTTTTTTCTTTAGCTTATTTAATTACAGATTTACAATTTCTAGTTTATAGACATGACAGATATAGTCCTCAGTGTTTCATTATATTTTGTAGTTATAGATTGGTTTTTATAATTTCTTTTTTGAATGGTTTTAAAAGTCTGTGCTCCATATTTTTGTGTTTTGATTTTATATTCAGTGAACTTAGGGCTTTCTTAGTTCTAACTCTCTGGCAGTTCCTTAGAGTGGCATCCCTGACGTGGAAGCTTTGATTTCTCTCTTCTGGCAATCTTTCAAGTTGGGTGGAAGTGGCAAGGCTGGCATTGCTGTCTGTTGTTGATATTGGAGAAGGAGCATCATTGTCTTCGGGGTCCAGCATGGTGTTATCTCTGGTCCTATCACATACATGTCTTATGTTGAGTTGTTTTCTGCCTATTCCTAATTTCTCAAGATTTTTTTAATCATGAAAAGATGCTGAACTTTATCAGCTGTCTCAGTCAAGGGCAGTAGCGTTGGGCTGTCCCCATGTCTTCCTCACAATTGCACAGTAAGGGCCATGCACTCATCTTCTTGGATCTTAGGGATATGTCAGAGAGACTCAAAGCTCCTATAAGTGTGTTAGCTCTCAGCATCTGTTTTAAAATTGTTTCATTTATTGATTTCCTCAACAGCTATCTCACAACTAAGGCTTCTGTGAATTTAATCAATTTTCTGTAATTATTTGTGTCAAATACCTAGAGGGAAAAGAGGTTTTACAATGGAAAAGCTCTGAGCCAGGTGAAATATAGGCAGTCTTGCAAGCCCAGTCTTTCAAAGAACTACCAGATGCTTTGAATGGGGGCAGCTCTCTGGGAAAAAGTATTGAAAAGCTCTACCCAGAACTGCTCTCTCCATGATGGGTGGAAGTTTTATTTTAGTGTGAAGGAAAGCTGTTCATTTACAAGGCCACCACAGACATGGACATTGCAGGATGGGAATAATAAAGACTAGAACACCACAGAGCTCATGTTTCCTCCGACGAGCTGGTTTCTTCCATCAGCGCTCCTTGGCTGTTGCAAGCCCTTGGTTGATTTTCAGAACCTTAGAAAACCTCATGCCAGCACCAATAATATTTTCTTGCTGCCATCCTAGGGGAGAGAATCATTGGCGTTTGCCTGCCAATCTTATATACTATTATTTTAGTTTTCATTATGAATATAATTGGAAGAAATGTTGTTGTTATGGGTATTTTTTGTCACACTTTGAAGTTGTAACACATGAAAAAAATTAGAGATTATAAATGTGATTTGGGGAAGTGTGATGGTATCCGCAGTGGCCAACCTCCAACAGGTCCCAATCATCTTTCTCTCTTGCTTTTAGTTTCTCTAGAGAATCCCTTCTTCTCCACACTGTACCAGCATTGACCTACATCCTCAAAAGAAAAATGTGTAGGCCATGGTGTATAACTAATGAGACTGTTTTATGAAACATATTGGTATTTTGTATTTTGGTTACCATGACAAATTGTTCTTGGAAAAAATAATTGTATTTGTGAGGATACTATTGAGTACTATGGAGAGGTCCATGGGTGAGACAGTGAGTACTCTGCTCCGACCACACACTGATGTAATGCCATTGATGTGAATGGCATCTGGTCCCTGATCTGCCCTCCACTGGGCTACTGCTATGAATCGTGTGATGGAACCTAATGGCTAGTCTGTATCTGTCCCAACCAAACCATTACCGAATTTTTGACTAATAAACACCATGAAAGGATAAATATATATTGTTTTAGGCAACTGAGTTTTATTATAACTTGCACTTCAGCAATCCATTACTGAAATAATAAAATAATTAAAATCATCTCAACAGTATTCTCAACAAGTAGATGTAAGACATTTGTCATGTAAGTATTGCATATTAATGACTGTACCCCTGGAATGCTCCAGGGATGTGTAACAGATTTACTATAAGAAAATATCATCTATCTGCAATGACTCCTTTTAAAGTCACATTCAGAGCACAAAGAACATTAACATCACAACTATTCTCATTTGTTTCCCAACAATAAAAAATGTTACTAAGACCTGAAAGCAATATGTAATCTTACTTCTGAATATGAATACAGATATTCCAAATCCCTGGCCAGGGGAATCTAAGAGGGCAGTGTCTTTCAAATGTGATGTCGTCCATCTGTAAAGCTGGCATTGTTTACACTAGAAAACTGTACAAGAACCAAAATGCATTAATGAGGAGTACTTGCCAACATTTTTTTCTGGAAGAAGAGACTGGGGGAGTAAAACAGCAAGTATTGACAAAAGTTGTGGGTATGATTTAGCTATAAGGTGTCGAAAGTGTCACTACATACCACCATTTCCACTGTACCTGTTATTTGCTTAATTGTTGCTTTGCAAATGTATTATTTGCAGACCCATTTTTAGAAATTAAAGAAAATTTACATGTCGTTTCAGCTAGGAAGAAAAGAGTGTCTGATTGTGCAGGAGCAGAAGTTCAGTGTTTATTTCCCTGTGATTCCCAGAGTTGGTGTTGGCTTTAGTGTGGCTCATCCCACTGCGAGCTGATTTCCATACCTGCAAGTAGCGGATGACTCTGCAGACCAAGTCAGGGGCCATGAAGTCTCCTGTGAATCGCCAAATAATGTCTGTCAGGATGTTGATCAGGCCTGTGAAGGAATCTAAC
This sequence comes from Montemys delectorum, assembly GCA_019843815.1. NCBI lineage: Eukaryota > Metazoa > Chordata > Mammalia > Rodentia > Muridae > Montemys > Montemys delectorum. Next base: position 73,334 of record JADRCD010216206.1, read on the forward strand.
AAAGGCACGATGTTTAGTTTCAATCTCTCCAAAATCCATGTATACACCACCAGGAAAACAAATCCCTAGGTTGGTTTCATTTTCTCTTAGCTTAGATGGCTGGGAAGGAAAAGCCAGGCATGGAAGGAGCTGCTTGTCTTTAAGTATCAGAGCTTATTTTTGCCTAGAGAGGATTTTGGCTGTGAGTGAGGAGGAAGCAATGGTCCCAGGAGAGGGGTTGCTATAGTAAACCAAGTACTGTGAGAAGATTTTAAAAAAGACAAAACTGAAGGCCAGAAATGCTTTGGGAATTCATCTCTGACCTACACTGTGGTGGCCATCATCTTATTGCCTAACAAGGGCGAAGCCAGGCTACTGGAAGTTTTGAATCTTCGTTTGTCTCAAGGAACAAACCTTGGTTTGTTTTTTAATTAAATTTTGATTTTTTGAGAGTTTCATATGTCAATACTGCACTTATATAATTTTTGCCTCCCTCCTTTTCAACTCCCTTCACGCTTCCTTCCTGCCAAATTCATGGCCTTTAAAATTTTTTTTTATTGTTTTACACACACACACACACACACACACACACACACACAAACACACTTGATAAATATTAGAGGTCATATTCCTGGAGAAAACTTTTTCTCTCAGCATCCATTTATTGCTTTACTTTGTAAAGTAATATGTCTCCCCCATGTATCAGTCCATCCACTTAGAGATTAGTTAAGAAAAAGCCCTTTAATAGTAGTGTGCATCCAGCTCCGGCTAATGTGCACAGGAGTTCGCACTGAATGGAAAGTTTTACCAGGTTGTATAGGCCTTAGACCCATGCATTCCACATACTGTTATTCTCAACTCTCTTCCTGTCCAGGACCCTCTGTTCATACAATGGAAACAGAGACTGTATATCTGCCTACTTGGGCAGATGGGAGACTGACACAGCAAAGATACTCCTGTAACTATTTAAGTGTACCAGAATTGCTCCCTTCACATAGTTGTTACCCAGGTTCATCCTACTCACCTGATAGATTATGCTTTGTTGATAAGAACACAGGGGACCTAATGGTAGACAAGGACCTGGTGGTGGTTGTGACCCTCAGCATATGTTAGAGACATATTCTTTGATTCAGGGGTGAGCCTCGAAGCTAGTAATAAGTCAGGGTTGTCTCCTTTTGTTATAGGAATGGAGCTTAAGGAGAAGTCAGCCTTGGTGAGTGAACACTAGCAGCAACTTTCCCATAACTTTACACTTCAGTTGTACAAAATATTCTTGCAGTTTCTAGCATGCCTGGCTATACATTATTATCATTCATGACTATTGAAGGTAACACTCCTTTAGCTAAAGTCTTTGTGTAATTTATCATTTCTATGCACATTTATTAATACATTCTTTACAGCATCAACTTTACTACTTTGCGTTTTCCTGCATTAGTAGCTCTTCATCTAAAGATGATGAAACAAATCTAGGATCAGAAATCCTAGGAATATGCTCTAATGTAAGCTGCACCCAGGCCCTGTTCATTTTTATTCAAATATATGTACTGTTTAAAATAATGAGTCTCAACATCTTATTTTCAGACTTGTATATACCATGCTTTAAAAATATTCATGTTATCTCTTGTCATATCTCTCTATGAAATTTATTTGCATTTTTAAAATACCTCATGCCCCACTCAAATATAAATAACAATATATGAGAAAATGTATTTGTCTTTCTATAGACATATTTTAGTATGTCTATAGAAAATAGGTTTATTTTACTTAACAGGACTATTTCTGGACCTATAAATATATATTTCAACAGATGATAGTTTGGTTTTTTATTGATAAATCTATACTGATATATATATATATAATATGCATATTCACTGTACTGTAAAAACCCATTTTTTTATTGATAGACACTTAGGCTCTTGCTATACTGACTTTGATCCGTATACTTGGGGCTGGCAAACATGTTATATGGTGTGTGTGTGTGTGTGTGTGTGTGTGTGTGCTATACTATCTTTGATCCATATACTTGGGGCTGGCAAACACGTTATATGGTGTGTGTGTGTGTGTGTGTGTGTGTGTGTGTG